>VOMN01091812.1:0-10388 GCA_014899125.1 Orchestia grillus
GTTGAACCTTTCGTTGTTTTATTCTATTGTAACCTTGTTAACGAACGGAAACAGTCCCAGCACGAAGTGTAAAGCTTTAAATATGTTCAGTATTGGCAGACTACGACTCACACTGCAAAGAAGCCGCAGTACGGCTCGAGTGGACGGGCAAATTATTACCGCTAATGAACGGTCCGACCATCCAAAGCCAAAAAGGATCAAGGGAACCAGCCCGTCATCCGAAACGAATCAAAAGGGTCGTAGCCAGATCANCTTGGACAGCCCTCCGTCAGGAAATCTAAGCGGTTGACCGTGTGACCGACCCCCGATCCCCCTTCCTCCAAATATTTCCCCCCATGAAAATCATCAGAAGGACTGCAGCAGGGCAGTTATTTTCTGAAATCTTCCGTGAAGATTTGACAACGTGGCACGGCTGGGTGTAAAAAGGGCTCGGGCGGAGTTAACGGGGCCCAGTTACTCGCGCAGTCGAAGAAGGACGGCCAGTTGCTCGAGCACTCGAAGAAGGACGGAGATGCTCGAGAACCCGAAGAAGGACGGAGCTGCTCGAGCACTCGAAGAAGGACGGAGCTGCTCGAGCACTCGAAAAAGGGCGGAACTGCTCGAGCACTCGAAGAAGGACGGAACTGCTCGAGCACTCGAAGGACAAGAAAAACCGGTGACGTCGGGAGAGCGGAACGTAACCGCGTAGGAGCCTTGATCACATTTCATTTTATTTGAGTCCGAGGGAGCTTGAGTCCGAGAGTAAATTGATTGTATTGTCGATTTATCGTTCAACAGGTAGTGATCGTGGATATTTGTAACCTCATGTCATTGTCCTCGTGAGTCGGCTCGCCTACGTATCTAGCGCTTGTTTTAAGTGCTTGATCGTTCAGAGCTCACGCCTTTGGCCATAATTTACTCAATCCTGTCCAGAGTTTAAGGGCAGATTTCGCTCGTAAAGAGCCGCGACAGTGACTCCAGGAGGCGGCGCTGGTGGGCTGGCCGGTGTGTTAGGTTAGTTTGTTTTTTCTTTTGTTTGTTTGGGATGCGGACTCCTGAAGCTCCTAAGGACGCCTTTCACTTATTTTAAATTTACTACGAAAAATCTCGGTTGTTTGATTGATCCCCACCATAGCTCACTGACCTACGCGCTTAGACCACTCGGAAACTCGCTACCATAAATGTCACGACTATAAATGACCCGGGAAAAGGGGTCAGCGGCACGAAAAAGTATCGAAAGCCTAGCGATAAATTTACCTAAGAAGTAAAGATCATTCACTTGTAATGTTGCAAAATACGCACACTAAAGTCTTTAGAGTGTATTAATTCTTCCTCGTCCATACGGATTTTGAAATCGACCTTCATAAAAGTATAAAAATGTGGTTAGTTTTTCGTACGAAGGTAAATGCAGCCCTATCGCTAGAACAATTCGGTCGGTAAAAATGGTTATTGAACGTACAATTCACTCTGCTAGTGATCCCACATTTCCTCTATTATGAAAGACAGAAAATTGATGAACTTGTTCCCGGCGTGAACTATCATACGACTTCATTGCTTTCTATGAAAGAACTTTGTGAAATGGCTATTGGAAATGGCTCAGATGCGAATGTCTAAGGTGCCCTTCACACCATCGCTTATGTCTGACGACTCCAGAAACTTTGTCTGACTTTAGAAAAGAGAGCAAAGTTAGAATGGTTATGCCCATATTTGGGTGTCTCCCGAAAACGTCTTCAGACATTGACTGATCGTGCGAAGGTTCCTTACCATTTCGATCCCGAACTGGCCTGAAAATTTTCCTGACAAGTAAAATAATTCTACAAACTTTTTTCTCGCAAGTTAGAAATTAATTCTGGGACCTAACTCCATTGCAGTTAGAAATGACTTCCCTGATATTCTTGGTGCGCGTTCGAAATTATTCAGCACACATTTTCATACCAGTTAGGAATAACTATTGCAACATGTTTCCTGCCACTTAGAGATGAATTCTGCTTCAGACATTTTTCCTGCCAGCTAGAAAATAATTTTCCTGACATTTGTCCAGCAGCTCGACACGACTTTCACGACATTTTCTACCGACAAGAAGTTCCTAGCCACTGACAGATGCCTTACCTGCTTCTTGGCCTTCTCGATCAGGACTGCATAACCGAAGCCAAAAGGCGCGTCGGTGGCGATGTAGGTGGCATTTTCGCCGTCCGTGTCCGTCATGTTGTTCTGCAGGATGGAGTAGTACGAGTCCGCCGTCTCTTCGTACGGAGCTGCGCAGCGATTAATGGGTTACCCGAGAACATTTTTAGCTCGCAAAATACGAGCGCGAAAGTTTTCAGTGCATGGTATACAACACTAATGTTCGCAAGACACGGACAAGAAAGTTTTCAGAGCGTGGTATACAACACTTAATGTCGCAAAATACGAGCGTAAAATTTTCAGAGTGTAGTAAATGACAATGTCTGAAAATACGAGCGTGAAAGTTTTTAGTGTAGTAAATAACTATGTCGCAGAATACGTGGACAAAATGTTTTGCAAGGCGCAGTCAATAGCTTACCATCTGTCGTCTATCATCACAAAGCAAACAATGATGCTAAAATAAATCACAGAAGTATGTGTTGGTCTTAAAACATGATTTTCACAAGCAAGCTGCATGTTGAGAGCAGTTAGAAAGAGTAGCGTAAATCACATCGGGGCTAAAAATTTATTGATAGCAGCCGTAATACGAGGATATGAGCAATGCTAAGTGATGGAAAATAAGGTACTTGAGATGCCACAACTCCTATGAAACTGGACAATGCACCTAGGGCTCAGCCAAACGCCCGCAACGCCTATACCGCTCCACGCCTACGAACAGTAGTAGAGAAAATATCTCAAGTTCAATGCTAGCGCTGTGCGTGGGGAGGTACTGCGTGTTCCATAGGGAGGGCCGAATTGATATTAAGTAAAAATATTGCGTTTTGTAGTTTGAAGCGTGCTTTTATATCGTGTTCGTGCTCTTATATGTATTTCACCATGTTTAATCACTTGTTTTGTCATGCTTACTGTTTTTCTCTATTGCGATGAATAGTTTTTAGTTTTTATATTCATAATCCTTTTCCTACGGCACGCGAGCAGTAGGTTAAAACTGAGCAACGCGTTCTCATCGAAAAGATATCCAATTCAAATTGAGGCGTTCTTTATGAAACACTTAGCCGTATAGAATGATCAGAGCAAAGTGATCAAAGTAAAACGAAAAGATAGTAGTCAACGATAGTTGTCAAGGTAACCTCCCTAGACAAAATGTTGTTCACCTACTGTTTTTTGAGCTCCCGTTATTTACTACGGTTACTAACCAGTTCTCAAAGCTGTGACTGAAATTTAAATGCAAGTTTTAAGTTAAATGCAAGTACTAAACAGGCATCAGTCTTCATTCATAGCTGGCCAAGTACAGACACACACGATAGCAAGACGTCACGGAATGACCGAACAAGCAACTGCATTTGGTCCAGCTAAGAGACACCCAGTGAAGGCAGTAATGGAATTCTCTGGCGTTTTAAGCCAGTCCAGTGCATCAGGCAATTCAAGGTCAAATTCGGGTCGGATGAAAATTTAATCGATAGGGACCGCAGCCGAGTCTCCTAAATTCAACACCAGAATCGCTACCATCATGAATGGAATTACTGCGAAACGTCAATGATGGCTTTTCCATCCTGCTGTTTCTGAACGAACATTTCGTAGGAAACTCCATGCAATGGATATATGGAGCAGAGTGACTCGAAAACGGCCGATGCTAACTTTTGCCCACAAGGCCACTCTTTTTAATTGGATAAAGCACTGTTGAGGTCTTCGTCAAACTGAACCAGAATGGCTACATTGAACTGTTAGATAACCAAGTTTTGCCATTTACTCAATAACTAAATTAAGAAAGGCATGTTGTTTTCCTTATCTATCAGGATGACAACTAGAACTCTCATTAATTGGTATGACAGTCATTTAGGATGGGTCAGGCACTTAGATTGGCCAGATAGGTCTCCAGATATGAACCCAATAGATAATTTGTGGGACTCCCTAGAACGACAAGTTAAAGGTCGAGAAGATCGTCCACGTAATATGGCTACACTACGAGATCAGTTGACGTAAGAATAGTTAAAAATTGACCGGTTGTACGTTAGGACACTTGTATACTCAATGTCGCATAGAATTACCGCCATTATTCGTATTCGTGGAGGTCCTAGATGTATCATATTGGTAGCAGGTGACTAATTTTTTGGCCTGTGAGCTTTCATTAAACTCGATAAAACTAACAAACTTGATTTCTATCGAAGATAGAAATCAAAGGTAGCAATCAAATGTATCAATTAACGAAAGTAATCAAAGGCAGTAATAAAAATAGTAATAAAGTCAAAGTAAAAAATGCAGTAAAAAAAAAAGACAGATTAATCATAAGAAGAAAGCAAGGGCGGTAAAGAAGACAGAGTAAACAAATATAGCATGTAGGACAAAGTAATCCAAGATTGAAATGAAGGACAGTAAAGCAGGCAGGACACTACTGCGCAACACAGCTGCTGGACTCACGTGACGGAGTCTCGATGACCGTCGCGTCGGTGGTGGGGCTCTGGGTGGTCATATCTGGGCCGCAAAAGTGAGAACATTATTACAACACTCATTCAAAATGCACAAAATATTCGCTCGGTAAGAAAATTTTGGAGGTCGATGACCTGGTTGAGGAAACGGTGTAGCTGCAGCCGCCACTTTGCTGTTCTGAAAGTGTAAACGCTATCAAGTAGAAATTGAAGAACTGAAAGAAATTCTCACCATTTTTTTCACACCAAACTTTCACACACTCCAGTCATACCTCATACCAACCACATGCAACAATATTTCGCTTACAATTTGTTTTCAGCTACTCGCAGTTTTATGTTAGCGTACAAAAGACTGTATGGTTGGACGCGCCGAGCGCTACGAGTTCATGAGACGGGTATGACGGGAGCTACGCGGTGAACATTGCCGATGGAGCTCACAAGTTTAGCTCGTGTTGAAGTGAAAACAAGTCTCGTGATTCGATGACGTAGCTCAGGTTTGTCCTGTGTAAGTGTCGTATCAAAACCCGACTTTTTGAGTTCAGGGTGACGACTCAAATTTTAGTGAAAAATGAATATTTGTGAAAAAATTAATTCGAATTCAAGAAGTCGGTTTACAATGAATATTATTAACCAATGTGTTGCGCGTACGTGTTAGCCCAGAGCGTAAATCATGTGATGAAACATGATATATAAGCAGCTGAGGGCCAAATCGTAAGCTGTGCGAAGATAAACATCGGGACGAGACTTTGGACACAAGCAAATTTGATGGAGCAAATGTACTAAGCCCCCTTTAATCCGGAGATTGGTGTTCACGAGTTCTCATTGATACACATATGTACCAGCCGTATAGAAAGATTTAAGAAAGCGATCAAGACTACATGTGGCAACACAGTCGCGATGTATATCTTCATATGTTGTGTGTCGTGGTGACAGCGATGTGGGTGTCAGTAGCTGCGCTGACGAGGCCCGCTTCTCGGTGGTGGCCAATCGGGGTCTGCCCGATCCCCAAGTCACGGATTTGTTGCCTGCAAAGAACGAAAGAAAATCTACATTATTTTTGAATTGTAATTTGACTGCGTTGATTTTTCAAAGAGTGATGAACTACCTTAGTGGGAAGCATCGCAGAAGAACGAAAAATTGAAAAATGAAGTATACTGATGCAGTACCTTAGATCCTCGGTTAGTGGCACGGTACGCCGCCCTCCCCCGCGAGAGAGAAAGGCGTAGAAAGAGGTAAAATAAAGTTTATCAACTTGAAAAAAGATACACTACCTCATGCAACAAATGTTGCTGATTTTACGGTTAACTATAATGAGGATAGTTGGGAACGCCATACGGTGAAGATACACTGACGAGGACTGACACAATCAGCATAACCCCTCTTCGTCAGTACAGCCTAGGATTCCAACACACATCTACTGAAGATGGCTTAGTTCCCAAGACACGGTGTACGACAAAATCATTTAGCGGACGCTCTCTAGGAAAACTAATGGCCTATAAAATTGTGAACAATGGGGCATTTGTTGGCAACAATGAAATGCAAAGCGCGTTCATGATGCATGTAAAAAGCAGCCCATTTCGAGAGAGGATTTGTGGCACGCATACCATTAATAGGGCATTAATTTCTTTGTTGTCTATTCTCCAGAGCTTCAAATTTTTGTGTTGAATTAGACTTATGAATTAGACTTAAATTTCGATAACCATGCAATTGATATTTTCAAGAAGTGCACTATTCTATTCCTTGGTACCGGGTACGTTCCTTGGCCATTAAACAGTCCACTCCATAAAATGGGCCTCATTCGTCCGCGTCTAGTGTCCAGACTCTGATACCTTACACTGCTCACAAAAAGCATCACTTGCTGTGTTCGCGACCATCTTGCCGAGTTCGCCCGACACCGACACTACTCCGTTCAGATATTGTCCTTGTATTTCTCACTCTACTCTTGTGAAGCCTCCCGTGACCGCACTGTTGACTTTGGCCAATCTTACTCTATAAGAAATTCCATCATTTTTTGGACCATTTTGCTGTGCCCCCATGACCAAACCGTCAACCTTCATCAGGAAAAAGCAATATATTGACTCGAGGCACACAGTGCAAGCCGCCCTCGCGACGGTCTGTGTTAGAGACACGGGCTGCCTGCTATAGCAACGTGCTGGCCGTCCTGGATCTGTGGCAGCCGCCTCAGCAGCGCACGCTCTGGCCTTCATCATGAGGAGTAACAACACTCTTCGGTTAGCTTGTGCGAGGGGTGATGCTTCAAATAAACTTTCTGCGGTAAGTTAAAATGGTCTTTCCTCTCCTAGCTGCCACGTCAAAAGAAGTTTGAGGAACGAGTACCAGCAGTTCGAAAATACGAAGTATTTTTAACTTACTTTTTAAATACTAAATAGGGAAGAAAAACACAAGGATTGTACCCATATCAAATTATTCCATTTAAATTGCGAGCTTTTTTTAAGTTTTTTAAGCAATGAAAATGCGTTTTTACCGATTTGCTTGCTGGTGGGGGGCTTTAAAAACATTGCGAGCTGTTCAAAGAGACAACCAATGAATGATAAATAGTCCAAGAAAAAGTGCGGGAGTGAAAAACCGCTAGAGCTAAACTGCAAGAGCAAAAAATTTGAAGAAAATCAGACACAGAAAGAGTTAAGGGTAGAAAACATCAAGAGCTGCAAATGAAGAAAACAAGGGGAAAGATAGGATGACAAAATCAAATAAAGAAAACAACGTGAAGTTTGAAAAAGAAAAGGAAAATAAGAGGAAGAATACGACAAGAAAATTACCTTAGGAAAACTATGAGAGATACTTGGAGATTCAAATCATTACGGTTGGTTCAAGGATCCTAATCCACATGAAATGCGATCCCAAAGTTAGAGGAGGCACCATTCAGTGCGGACTGTAGAGAACGAGGAACTTACGCACTAGGTGGGTTCCAACACAGGGTTTCCTGTGCATAGAGACAGCAACTCAAGAAGGACGAGGAAGAAAAGACAAAGAAGAGATAGGGAAGAAGGTGTGAAAATTAAAGGAAGCAAAGTAAGCGCGAAATATCGATGTCACGTAGGCATATCTACAGCTGAGGTAAGCTAACAGCGCCCCCTTATGGTTGCCAGTTCCCATGGCATCCGATAGATAAACCTAACCCTATTGCCTATCCTATACCCTTGAGGGCAGAGAGTCTTGAAGAATGTGAGAATCATTACAAAAAATACAAATCAAGCAAAAATTTAGGAGCTGAGAAGAGGAACGAAAAAAACACATTTTACCGAGTACTAAAATCGATAAGCGCAAGGCGCGGTGGAATTCTGCAGAGAGCAACCACATCATTTCCATTTCCCTGGAGAAGCACACAGCTCAAGCACGCACCACACACAACTCAAGCACGCACCACACACAACTCAAGCACGCACCACACACAGCTCAAGCTCGCACGACCAATTATGCATCGGACACACCTCAGAGAACAGGCCTGGAGAAGCTCGGTGTGTTGACCTGACCACCTGAGCGCCAGCCTCGCAGGACGACCCCCTCATGTCCCACGCTGCCTGCAGAAGCATCCACTTTAGGTGTCCATTTAAATGACCAAAACCTCCGGGCCGTCAACGCATTAAGGCATAACATTTATTTAGCAGCAAAAAAAATTCTGATTTTGCAGAATATTGTCGTTGATAGGGAAATAACGTCAAAAATTCAATTTGATGGAAAAATGTCCAGTTGTTGAAATGAATGAGATCCCTTAAAAGGCGGCAAGACGTCTAGGGCTACTTAAAGCCTAAATAAAAACTGCATTAGTTTCAAAACATTTTTAGGTTTCATGTAAAAAGTATTGCAGTGAAAAACGCAGAGGGACTACATAATAAATTCTTTATCGTCATTTCTAGTGTCACAATTGCTCTTGTTCAATATTATTACATCAAGTGTACATGGAGATTTTTCAACGAGGGACCAAAAAGTAGCTCCATCAACTGCTATTATATTGAACGAATTCTTCAAAACTCAGCTTCTATGAGATTCTGAGCACGCAGTTTTATTGGTGACATCGTAGTATCCTCAGGGGACACCTAAAGAGAAGAGGTCACCATGATGAGCCCACAGATCTGCCTTAACTCGAGGCAGGAACCTGGCAGAACTCACTCGCGCCGAAATAAACAGCCACAGCACAAAAAATATTTTCTTCACAAAATAATTAAAATAAAGCTTGTAAGTCGCTGGATTCTGTTCTTTTTCATTTTTTGAAAATCCTTCGTTTATATCAGAAGCTATTGTAGATTCTTTTCGGTCCCGTTATTAAACATCCCCCGTTTGGGCTTATTTTGGCAAACCAAAGTAAGCACAGTACACCAGAATGTATGCACCGTGCGCTACGACACTTGCACCGTGCGCTACGACACTTGTACCGTGCGCTACGACAAGCCTTTAATTCGTCGATATACAATGTATTTTCAAGACCAGTCTGTATTTGATTTGAAACACACCATATTACGAGGTCCTTGTTGAATCTGGTCTTACTTCTACCCTCTTAGACCCTTGGGTGGGGGAGCGTACCCCAAGGGTAAATGTTGCGGTAAGTTCATTGTGCTCACATGGCGCTCTAGGAACCGGAAAATGGTTTGTGTAGACAGAGTTTTTTGAAAATTATCACATCTGACTTATTTCCTTTACATATATTAATTTGTGTTCCAAACTGTGCACATTTAACAGGGAAGTCTAACCTTTTCTTCGACCTTTAAAGGGCCAGCCCTTTTGATCCTAACGGCGTCTCGAGCAGACAGGCGAAATTTTGCGCAACAAACATAATTACGATAGCGTTTCTTTGCCATGTTTGGGCCTGAAGCCATCGGCATCAACATTCAGTCGCAAAATTAAAACATAACGCATTGAATTTAAACATAAATCGTCCATTCAGGGCCTCATTTATACACACCACAAGTGACTAACTTCAGCGTAATATTTGCGGAAAATTTAAAGATTTATTTACTTGATCGGAAATGCAAATAGTGTTCACTTTTTTGGGCGCTCGATGGTAAGAATATCGAATGAAAACAATAGTAACAGAAGGAAATGAGAATAGAGGTTTCATTGATGATACAATGCCTCTATATTTTTTTAATGAAATAACATGCATGAAATGTAAAACTGACAACAAATTTTCGGTACTTTATGAATGCTAGTTCTAGCCGTACCCATCACGGAATTAAATTTATTTCAGTAACTGGACAAATTTTCCTTCAAATTCTATGTATTGATGTGAATGACCATCTAATGACTAGTTTCTTCGAAAATTTATAACAGTTACTGAGGAACAAACTTTGTGTATTAATGGGTTAATACGCCAGCAAAACCGATTAGTTAGTTCCACTTCCGTTTCAAAAGTTCTTACGATGCACAAGTCTAACTATCGAGACGCTACAAACTCTTAAATAATCCCTGATCAAGTTCTCAGGTACTCTCACAAATAAAGATACAACCGAAATTAAACATTTTAATGGTGGAAAATTATAAGTAGTTCGATGAAAAAGAACATATTGATATTTCATGAGTTAAATTCATGTAAAAATATATGTAGTATCACGGGGTAGAACAGATGCAAGTACCTAATAATTTCGGTACTTACGAAGACGCTCGGGCGGCGATGCCACAGTCCGCCGCGTGAGGCATCTCAGGATCGTTTTTTCCTGTCCTAGAAAGCCAGAATTAGACAGGCGTACAGCGTACGCATTCTAGCTGACACGGTGCATTGCACAGCAAATATTGCCTAGTAGTAAAATTAATTTCATTAGGAGAATGGGCACCTGGAAAAAGAGTAAGATCAGCTCAGACCGGTTCACGGACATTTGGCCGACAGACATTTGGCCGACAGGA
>VOMN01091814.1:0-12660 GCA_014899125.1 Orchestia grillus
CTGTCTCCATACGCCCTGTCTGCTGTCTCCATACGCCCTGTCTGCTGGATCCCACCAGACTTGAGTTGGGCATCGCGTGCACCGTCGGTGTCGTAACTTCTGCCGCGCAGACCCAAGCGTTTGCCTCTACCTGTTTGTACTCTTGTGCGCGTACGGTACTTTAGTTAGATAATGACTGTAAAAAAATGTTTTAATTTCTAGCGAATATTAAAGAAGTGAGTACGAGACATTATTAGCTATGTTGCTTCATTGTTCCTGAATTCTCGCGTGAGACGCGCCAAACATGGCCAGACCAATTAAACCTGAGTTAGTGAGAGCCTCGGTCTCCTGTGCTGCTGCAGGCGTCGTCGCTGAGGTACGCAGGCAGTCCCTACGGCCTGGACGACAACTACTTCAACCTGTACGACGGGGAGCTGTTCCAGGGGCGGGAGGTGCGGGGCAACATGGACCTCGCGGACCTGGGGGAGCTGGACCAGCAGGTGTCCTCTCTCATAGTCACCGGCCAGTCCGGGTGGACGTTCTATACGTGAGTTGTTTCTATAATATTATTATAATATTCCCTGTGAATGAAATTTTGTTTTTCGTTTAACATTAAATCATTTCTGTCCAAGCGAGCGCTCGCGCTCTCAATTCATTTGTTTTCAACATTTATTAATTAGAGACAGGGAAGCGTCAACCCTTCGTCCGAACGAGGCTTGTGGGCCTAACGATATTCTAAGGGAAGGCCATAAAATAATTCTCGAAGTATTAAAAAACTGAGCTTAAAAGCGGTGCGTTTGGGGCTGAAAACTTGAGTACAAGGCGCCACAGGTCGACCTTACGTCACTGCAGTAGACGCGCTTGGACAGCCCCCTGGTCGCCTTGTGGCCACCTGAACACTAAACAATACTTTGCTAGCATTTCAATCTGAATTACTAAACAGAAAATGACGGGTACGGCTCTATACGAACCTATAAATTAATACAAAAATCAAATAATTCAAACGCTATTACAGTGAGCAATACGTCAGTGGTTATTGCAGCACAGTCAAAGCTCAAGATAATTTCACCATAACTTCAGTCACCACCGCCTTCATTTCTGCGTAGCCTATTCTGCCCTCACTGCCCTCACTCCCTCACTNCATTGCCCTCACTGCCCTCACTGCCCTCACTCCTTCACTGAAGAGTCCCAGGCTGTGTACAGTCTACAGGGTCTAGTTGATAAATCCTTACAATTTTAAAGTGACTGGCAACCCTGACACAGCGTATATTAACTATCCTAACTTCACTCAGTTAGGGCCACGTCTCAAACAAACAGGCTCATAAAATTTCCATTTTGTTGAGTGAAGATGAACGATGAAGCTTGTCAAACGTTCGGCTGTACATGAACTTTGTCAGGCCGGTTGCAGCCCTAACAATATTCGCTGTGTCTAATATTCGCTGTGTGTGTCCAATATTTCCTGTGTGTGTCCAATATTCCTCGTGTGTTTCCAATATTTCCCGAGGATGTCCAATATTCTTTGAGTATACGGCACACAGAACACAAAAACCACAATATTTCATGTCGAACTAGAGTTTACTTTGTGTATAGAATTGTAAGAAAATAACCCTTCCGTACATGTACACACACACACACACACAGCGGGCAGGACTACACAGGCCTGAACGTGTGCGTGGTGCCTAGCGTACTCGCGTCCGAGGACAACATTGTGATGCAGTACGCCTACTTCTACGAGGTGGGAAAAATTAAGTACATAATGAAGGTCGAAGAGAGCTTCTTAATGAGTCCTCAGCTGTTACCTAATCAGATGGTGCTGACGGTGGTACAGAGTTCGGTAGTGCTGACAGTGAAGTAGAGAGGGGGTCTGTTAGTGCTGACAGTGAAGTAGAGAGGTGGTCTGTTAGTGCTGACAGTGAAGTAGAGAGGTGGTCTGTTAGTGCTGACGGTGGTGTAGAGAGGGAAAGTCTTGAGCAGGCAGTTGGACAAAGCACTCAGCAGGTGCTCACATATGTAGCATAAAATCCTTCTTAAAATAATTATCATCAGAGTTCTTGTGATATTACCTTGCTCCTTTATGTGATGTTGAAGTTTAGAGCAAATGTTTTGGCTTACATAGAAAAATCATAAACTAATTTCTATGAAAAATAATAGCGAAGGTCGGAGAGTTTCAAAAATATCGATGTCTACTGGCTGTCTCTGCTCCTCTGAGGAGCTGGGGAGGCAGGGAAGGATGATGGAGGCGCCCCAAGGGCAGCTCGGCCACATCGCTTGCCACTCAGCATATTCAGCAGCAAAAATCTGCCCTCGGGGGGGAAGGTCCTTCGTTGAGATTATTGCGGCCAAGACCTTGAGTTTCAGTCACTCCAGGACAGGGACACAACTGACGACTCAGTTGGGTGCCTGACCTAGACTGACTGGAACCCCACACCTTCCACACGAGTGCAGACTTTTGTAGTAATATAAGGAGACGTCAGCTATGACGCTCCTTGAAAAATCGAAGCTTTTAATCAATTTTTTATGACTCTTTATTGGTTTTTATGGCTTTTCGCCAAATGAATACATAACTCTTTGCTTTAATTTTGCTTATACGTCACCTTTTTAAGGGTGTTTAGGTACTTAATAGAACCCGTTTGTAAATTACGAGGTGCTTGAGAGCGTTTGTTTCCCCCACCGCGTCCAGATGAGCTTGCTGGACCTGCCCGACGACTCCATCAGGTCTGTGAGGCGAGGCTGTCTCAGCAACCGCGTCGTGCTGCAGCCTCTTCATGACGCGGCCGGCCAGCTTGACATGGAAGAGACTTACGTCCCTGTGTTCTGAATGGAACACAGCCGCGTGTTCCCAAGGGCTCACAACACGCGTGGATGACGTTGATGTACTGGATATACCCGTGACTTTGTATGGACTGCCATGTCGTTGATGCAGGCATAATGACGCTGAATGACAAATAAACTAAAGGAAGCAACATTGTACATCGAGTTTCATCTTTCCTAGACTACCAAAATGTGCGGCGAGAACAGACTGAGATGGAATATTTGTTTTTGTAAAAATCAAGTAATTTAATGGTAATGAAGGATCCGAATTAGGGAAAAGGACGTTGGTTTCCCGCCGTCCTCTCAACAGCCTCCGCCCGCCCACTCCACTCAAAAGGAACTACGGCTCACTCGCGGGAATTTGGTTTTAGAGAAATGCGTCTCTTGTACGTTCCTCTACCTATTTCAGAGAAACATTCATCACTGAGGTAACACAACTAGACAGTCATCACTAAACTACCACAGCTAGGCAGTCATCACTAAGGCCACACAGCAGGGTTGGCACCCCTCACCTGCGCACAACGACAGCAGCGGCGGTGAGGGCCAGGGCCACCCCCACCAGGAGGGGGTGGAGGAGGAGCTCGGAGCTGGGTGGCCAGGTGGGGGGGCGGCCCAGGGAAGAGGCCGCTGGGCAGGACGAGCGTAGTGACATCCCCTCGCAGTCGAGCTCGCTAAGTCCTGCCTGCGTGTCGCGCTGGGGGGAAGTCATGTACAGCTGACCCCCAGGGGTTGTGTACAGCTGACCCCCAGGGGTCGTATACAGCTGACCCCCAGGGGTCGTGGGGGAGTCCCCCTTGGCTTCACGCGGCACGTCTGTCGCATGAATCCGCGATGCAAATGAATTCGGCGACGAAATTCGTTTGTACATAAAGGACGAAATGGGAGCTAAGGTTTGGGTGATCCAAGTCGTTCGCTGGGAGCTCAACGGGGGAGATGGCTGCTCCTGTTGTTGGTTGAGCTGCATACCTTCACCGATTTTCGAGGTTTCAATCAACCGCGAAGAAATTTGGTAAATACTTGACTTCATTTTTGGAGCTCGATTTTGTCCTTTTCTTTTCGGACTGAAGAATAAATTCAGCTGGCGTCGTCTACGATGCCCCTCCGCTCCGCCGACCGCAACTTTAGAGCGAGCTCTCGGCTCCAGAACTCGACGGCCGCTCCCGGCCAAAACTTCACGCCTGGAAATGGTCCTCTGAAGACCTCCTCCGAAATAAATTGATTGTTCTTTTCTGCTCGATCCGAGGTCAAAATTTTCTGGAAGATCTTGTTCTTTCGCGGTGGCTAGAGTTTTCCGAGATGGGATTTGTGTGAGGGGGAGCGGCGGGGGCGGCGGTGGGATGTCAAATGAGGGGGGCGCCTCGGGGCACTCGCTGCACCATAACTCAAAGTCCTGTGGCCTCTTTGGGGCCTGCATTGCGTCGGGGGACTCGGCGGAGGCACGGACTGGCATTGGATCATTAAAGTGAAGAATAGAAGGAAGATCTCCCGACTTGTCAGCGACGTAAGACCGCAGGGCAACGACTGACATCAGAGCAATGAAATATTCCGCATTTCTACGTCAGTGATGCGTTTTGGAGACCTTGCGAAGGGGCACTGAAATAAAACCGAAGCAGATGGGTAACCACTGTGGCGTCTTTGAGGCATTTTGCCGTTGGTATATTTGAACTCACGGACTGAATCATTGACCAGCAAGCAACCACCAGGGCACCACACCGCGGCGGACCCGACCTGTCGCTGACCCAGAGCACTGTGTGCATATGTACTGGGCTGTGCCCCAGAAGTACAGAAGTGCCCCAGAAGTACTTCACTGCCAAAGTAGAGATTTCAGAGACAACAGGGAAACGAATGCAGGAAGCTGTTCAGGTGTAGGCCTCACTTATCTACACGAGGCAGGTTATCATGATGTTGAAGTTAACATCATGCGACAGGTTGGGGACGTACCAAGCGTGAGGCTGGGGACGTACCAAGCGTGAGGCTGGGGACGTACCAAGCGTGAGGTTGTGGACGTACCAAGTAGGAGAGTGTGGTACCAAGCGTGAGGTTATGGAGGTTCCAAGCAATAACTTGCTGGACACTGCAGTCACCAGCAAGAAGGTAACACCAACAAGCACCACACCTCACTAACTGCCCGCCACACTGAGGCCGCGTCCTGGCGGTCTCCTGCTACTTCTTTCAGCGGCCTCGAGTATCCTGCAAAATCGGGTTCAAAAACATGTAGGAAAAAACTTCGATTGTCACCATGCATCGAAGGACAAGAATTCAATTTAGTTTTAGAATCGTGAGCCTGATTTTAACTTCACCCAAGTGAGACTCCTAAAGCAATATTTGGTCAGCACTGAGCACCAGTCGCTCAGAAGCCGTCGACTAAACAGGAACGCAAGAAATTCTCAAGAAATTAGCGGACGGAGGAGCAAAAATGTTCCAGCTCGCTCAGCACAAGGAACTACCCTCTCGAATTTTTTGCTGGAAGTATGTTGAGTGTTTTGCTTTTGAGGGTTTGCTTGGGGCGGTGCTAGAGAGCGGTGACGTCACTGGTGCACGCCGTCTGCTGAACACATGTGGAGAAGCTGTGGCAGCACTAATGTGGCAGCTGTGGCACACTAATGGGGCAGCTGTGGCACACTAATGTGGCAGCTGTGGCAGCACTAATGTAGCAGCTGTGGCAGCACTAATGTGGCAGCTGTGGAACACTACTGTGGCAGCTGTGGAACACTAATGTGGCAGCACGAATGTGGCAGCTGTAGCAGCACTAATGTAGCAGCTGTGGCAGCACTAATGTGGCAGCTCTAGCAGCAGTAACAGGGTAGCTGAGATGGCGCTAATGTTGCGGCTGTGGCAGCACTAATAAGGCGGCTGTGGCAGCACTATTAAAGCAGCTGTGGTGACATTAATGGATCAGCTCTGGTAGCACTAATGTGGCTGCGGTGGCAGCGGAACGCAGGGTTTGTGCTGTGTGGTAATTTTGTGCGTGTGTGTGTGAGTGAACTAGGAGATTTTGCCCACACAAACAAGTCGTTTAGAATCGGCAATGACAGCCATTTGTGACGGGCTCAGCTTTAGTGCTGCCCTCAGGCAAATGCCTCCCGTTTAGTTCGGAGCCGCCTCCTGCAGTCCTGACCGCCTCCCTAAAGCGGCGCCTCTCGAGCGAGTCGCTCGAGCTCAAAGAGTTCGGTGTGTGTAGGTCCAGCGCGAGATTTCCTTCCTAACGATAAAGTAAAAATAAGGTACACTTTTTATGTAGCTTTAAGCCATGCAGTGAGTCACTCAGTAATCCACCCAGTAAGTGACTCAGTAAATCATCCAGTAAGTAATAGAGTAAACGTCAAATAGTGTATTGTCCAGTAAACCGTCCAGGACAAGACCCAGGATGTGAGTCCCCCAGTAAGTCCCAGCACAGCAGCTGTGGGACACAAGCCTCGGAACTTGTGGTGCCGGGTGGCTGGGAAGCTGGTGGTCTGTGGGTGGGTGGAGGGTTTTGAAGTGATTTGTGGTCGGCTTAAATGGAGCAGTGAGTCGAGGTGGGTTGTTGTGAGTTTATGGGGGTGTCACGGGTCTAGAAGGTGTAGTAGTGTTATGAAAACATGCACTATACAGTACGTAACAGTCTCTGGTACTCAGTCACACGTCTTTTTTGTTGCATGTAAACATGTCAAAATCTAAACGAAGCCAGGAAATGAATCAGCATGTTGCCATCGTCCCTTGGTTGCAGGAGGCTCCCATTCTGAGACCTCTGCTTGCTGCAAGTTACCTAGTCACCTAGTCCAATGAACTGGAGGCCTCCAGTGGTAATGTGGAAACCGTTTCCCCACACAAAACGATATTGTGAGAGTTAGGACAGGACCAGGACGCCCCAATTCATGGGTTCAGTCGAAGCTGCCATCCAGCAGGTCGATGAGAAATCTTTCAGGAACTCGGCAGGGAGCTGCGGACTGCCCAGGCCACCGTCCGACGTGAGGTTCATCACCACCGCCGTCACGAGTCGTCGGTGAGGCAGAGCAGCTCTTCTTCTTAATCAAATCCCGAGACAAACGGGTGAAAGTAGCCCGAGCTTGTATTCTTATATACTTGTATTTTTCAAAAAAAAATTTAAACAATTCTTAATTAAGTATTATTAGATCTAACTACTTAAATCAGGTAGTGAAAGGTAATAGTAGTGACACAATATGATCGATTAAAAACAATGAAAATGTGCCAGCAAAGTCATTGCTCTCTTTGAGCAAGTCGTAACATCTCGGTGCTGCCAGGATAGCTCTGGTTTGACGTGACCACTTCATGTGGCTGTGTTGTCAGTAGCAGTGCATTTAGCGTAAGTGCAGCTAGAGGTAGTTTGGGGTAACTAGTTGTGAGAGTTTATTCCACGGTTACCTCGGTTACTTTCAAATTGCTTTTCTACTATTTTTGTTGTTCTGGACTGTTATGTACTACCCACAAGGTTTTGATATGTTTTCCAGATTCTTTTGAGTTTTACAAGCTTTTGTTTAGGACGACGGGTGTCGGTTAACTATTTGGTGTCTATTTTAGGGAGCCGTGGGAGGTTACAGGGGACAGCAGCACGTACACAAATGAAATATTTTTTCAAACATCTACCAACATTCACAAAACTCACACAAAATAGACATTTCAAAGTGTACAGTGAAAACATGAAACAAAATGTTTCCTTTTACAAGTACGTAGTGTCACATACATACAAAACATATACGGCACAAGACAAAAGTATTCAACCAAACAGTTACTTGTATTTAATATTTAGTCGCGAAACATTTATATGCAATTCCTGCTCGCAGACAGCTTTCATGTGATGAAATGATGTGTTCGCATGTTTGTTGGGACATATGAGCCCATCCTTCAATGCATATTTTCTTCAGTTCATAAGAATATCGATGTTATTCATCATAAATAATTCGATGCTAACTTTTTTGTGTGCTTAGGGTCGTTATCTTGCTGGAAGGTCCATTGGTGTTTTTGGAATAAACGCTTCAAATTTGGAACAAGACTCTTCTCCAATTTTTGAAGGTATGTAGCTTCATTTTTCTTCCCATCAATGATATGAAGAACACCAGTATCATATACCATGTAACAGCTCCAAATCCATATATTGCCACCTCCGCGCTCCACAGTTGGGATGGTATTATACCGCTAGGCTGTTACTGGTGTTCTCCACTCGTGACGAGCGGAGCTGCAACCAAATAATTCAATATTAGTTTCATCAGATCAAATAAAAGTTTCGTAAAATGCATGGTCTTCTTCCAAGCGTTCCTTTGCGAGGCTGACACGGTTGGCAACGTAGGCTTTGTGCAGTTTGGAAATGTTTCGTGGTGTGAAACATTTTATCCCATTACCGTGGTGTTCTAAAACTGATGATTCTTTCAATCGCTTTTGTCCCGGAAGCATCCAGGTCAGTTTTTAAATTTTTGCGAGGCATCACGGAATTATTTTTAAGCTTTCTCATCAAAAGTTCCCGAGACTGAAACTTAATCTTTCGTAGAGCGGCGGACCTCAATAAGTTAAAAGTTGAGCCAGATTCCTCAAACTTATGAACATTTCAACCCACGGTTGAGTAAACCCCATTAATCTGCGTAGAAATATTTCTGCACGAAATTCTTTGAAAATAGAGCTGAACTATTTATTTCCGTATTGAAAATAGAGCTGAACTATTTATTTCCGTAAATAACCGAAGACTTCCTCAACTTCAGCATGACGTCCTTCAGTTGACAGTACGCTGTAACGGCTCATCAGTGACTGACTGTCTAATTTCATGCCGAGCCAAGTTCACTTTTCTTCTCAAAATATCCAAAATATTCTACAAGTAATTCAAATTCGATGTGACCGAAAAAATACCACAATCATTGCGTGAGATTTGTTGCATAGTATGATTGAATTCTTTTGTCGCGTACCATATATGATTTTAGCACAAATGAGGCCGTTGACTAGTAAAGTTCCGTACTTTGTTAACTAGAATTTATGTTTTGTTGAAGTTTTAATTCATGCAAGGGAAGTGTGCATTTCAGAATAGATACTACAGCTACGTGGAGAAGCATCGCACAGACATCCTCGCAAAGTTCCTACATCCGATGGCTGGGTTAACGAAGGCAGGCGTACCTTCTTCCTCTAAATCATTCCATGTGATTTACTGCTCCTCTCATGATACACTCACCTCTAACAACTACTACTACATTATTCAGCAACCTCAGGTGCACTTTGAGTTGTAATAAGTCTACGGTGTTTACTACCAATATTTAAGTATCTAAAAGAGCTCGTGTTTTATCTACATACAAATGTACACAGAGAAATTATATAAACCTTATGTACTGGCGCAGTTAATGGCAATATTTACGTTCATGCTCTACACTGAGGATGCTTTATTGGTTTATTGTCCATTGTGGTAACGCTCCAATGATGTTGGGGGAAGCTACACGTCTGGCAAGTGTGATCTGGCTGACGTACTCCTCGTATGCCCTAACACAACATTCAGGGCTCGGGTGGAGGGCCGGACACGCCTGGTCACCGCCACCGAGAGACCGCTCCACATGGCAGACCTCACGCGTTGCCATGGTGATGTTCACAGCCAACATCATCCAAAAAATGGGAACACTACTCGGGTCGAGATGTTGCCATTCCACGCAGGCAACATCAGCAGATCATCATAGTAATGTTGAAGGTAAGTGGGGAGCAGGGCTTGACCTCATTAGGAAGCTGCAACCACATTAGGGGAGTTACCTACTTGGTATCTCATTAGTGAACTGAGTGAACAGACAAGTTCCCGGTGCAGCTATGGGGAATATTATGTATGTAAATTGCGCTCACTTCCTGACGCAGCTGCGGCAAATGCGCGTGCGTTGTGTGGGGCGAGTGTGTCTTGTAATGAGTCATTAACTTAACAAGTGCACATCACCGCTTGAGAATGTGTGTTCCTCCATTTTTGACGAGCCTGGCACTGGATCTGCACTGCCGTGTGTGTGACGGGCATAAGCACTAGTCACGTACGAGCCTTCCGCAGTATAGTTTGGTGCAGTACGCGTCCAGTCGGCCGTCTTACGCGTGTGAACGCTGTGTGGTTGTTGAAGATGACAGTTACGCGAACAAGCAGGAAAATATTGAAGCAGAACTCAGTCGTGGGAGGGAGCACGCAAAGCATGCGACTCTTTAATGACTCCCAGCGAGCTCAGACATAGCCCTCGCCTGGCGTAGGCTGGATACGGCCAGACTTCGACCCTCACCCCTCAACCTCTTGGCTGTGACTGTGCCCTCAGCCCTTCCCTCTGTAGAAACTGGGAATGAAGAAAATAAATTCACAAAAGAAAGAAGAGGGGAGGGAGAATATTTCAAAATAAACTCAGCGGACGGATGAAAAAAGAATGGAAGCATGTGTATTTTTCTGGAACAAAATCTGCAACCTCGGAATTAGGGGGAAAAAGGCAAATTCTCTTACGCGCAACTGTGTCACGAGTTTTAAAAATATGGCTGGAAGCAGAAGGAAGATTACTTTAGAAGCAGAAGCTGTGAATACTTTCATCCTTCATCAGGCTGCAAGGGAGCAAAATGTTTCGGCTGTCCACGAATGGCATGTAAATTTCTTCCCCCTACTGAACTCAAGACAATCAGAGACTGGAGAGGGAGTAGAAGCTAAACTGAAAAATATACAAAGAGCAACCGTCAATGTGCGATGGCCAGCTATCGGGGGGAGCTTCTCAAGAACAAGTCAGCAGGGTTCCCAAACCGACAGATGGCGTTGTCGTCAAAATGTACCCAAGCACTTGTAAAACAATACAACAAACGGTCAACAAGACAGATTTTTTAGAATCCGAAAGCGAATGCAAACAATCCGGGAGGAGCTGGGAAGCTCCTGGGAGACGGGGGGCAGGAAACTCGGGTCTGCGCCTGTCGTGCACGGTGCTAAACAAACAGTCGCACTGCATAATTCTGAGCCGCAACATCGTGCGCTTGAGCTCGGGTCATCAGAAACACAAAGTGAACATTTCACGAGGAAGCGCAATACTTGAGATTCAGAAATTGTTTCTTTGGTTGAGACTCTCTAGAGCGAGAAGGTGCCGGCCGCGCTGAGGCAGAGCTGAAATGCCTTAGGCTCTTTAGAGCAGATAGCCCACAAAGCTCTGTTGTAAAGACGATGTTGCTCTGTTGGCCGGGACTGACTTAGCATCTCGTGCTGTCGTGCTGATAGCTGGCTCTGATGGTGTACTACAGCACCTGGAACTTTGGCTCAACCACCCATACGTTAATTTATATTCCCCAACAAGTTCAACGGAAAACTTTGAGCATGTGTTTTCTTGGATCAGAGACAAAATAGAGGAATTAGGGGAACCTCAACCAACTATCTTTTTTGATCGGCGATCTAAATTTTCCCTCAATGTGTTAGGATACTGTGACGACCTATGTACGTGTTAGAACATTGTGACGACCTATGCACGTGTTAGAACACAGTGACGATCAATGCACGTGTTAGAACACTGTGACGATCAATGCACGTGTTAGAACAGTGTGACGAAGTATGTACGGAGCTCCATCGAGTCCAAGATGCCAGCGGCTTTCCTCAAGGCTTTCAAGGAAAAATTGGTGAGGGAACAGTGCACAGCAGTTTCAACTAGGCTTGAAAATATTCTAGACATGGTCATTACTAATAACAGTGAATTAGTAAGAGAGTTTTGTTCGAGTATATCAGCCTACCTGACCGCGGGCTGCTCCTCGTCGCTACGAACACAGGGCAGCACACCACCGACCTCTGGGCCGAAATAACGAAGGCCTGAGCGACTCGAATGTTATGGTCCACCGACCCGACTGAGACGGCATAATCAGGACCTTTCTGAGATCGACTGCAAGCAACTGCTTGAGAAGTTCAACGAGGCTTACAAAAGTTGCAACCGGAGACGTGCAGGAAGCACACACCGGCGAAGAGAGATAGGAATGTGAAGTCAATGCCACGAGACGTCGGATTGCAATGAGGAAAAGAAGGCGCCTTCAGAAGTCTTTGTCAAGTACAAATAGCCCTGAAATTCAGCGTCGAGTGTTGCCGTGTTGTCGAATTGTGAAGAGGTAGTAGAAGGGATCTCAGAGACCACAAATGAGGGGCAAAGCAATCGACGCAGTCCGGGTGAACTCGAAATATTTATCCACGTTGCATAGAAAAAACAATGACTAAGTCATTGATGGGCCCATTTCGTGTGGAGGGAGATGTGAACCAAACGATAAATGTGAGCTTCTGAAGAAACAGTATAAGTCGATTTTTAACGTGCCCACAGACCAAGATAACCCACTACGGTAGCGTCTATAAAGCCAAGAACCTATCCCAATGAGTGATGTAAGATTCATCGAAGATGAATCTCGCAGAGCTCTACGATGCATTTGGGCATTGAAGAACTCTCTCAGACGTCTGCTGCGGGGCCCGACGGGATCCCAGCCATCCTACTGAGACACCGCTAGCAACATCTTAGAACACTTCTGTCTAAGTTGTGGAGGCGTCCAATTGAGACTGGAACTACCCAGATCTTCTCAAACTCAGTGTAATTACAGTTATACTTAAAGATGGAAAGAAACATGTTCTGAATAATCATAAGCCAGAAGCAGCAGCCCCGCACTTCATTGCCTTTCATTAGGAAGTAATTATAAAGAAACCGAGGAGGTACTTTGAAAATCCTGGTTTCTTTAACGTGTATCAGCGTGATTTTCGAAAATGAAGATCATGTTTTACTGCCTAGCAGAGACCACACTGGTGTGCCGTCATTCTGCCGTTGCGATGTTTACAGCGAGCTGCCGAAGTTGATTGTTCCCCTCTGTAGTTAGGGGAAGTGGGGCAGGGGAGTGAGACAGAAAAGGCTTCTTGAATATCTTGAATATCTTGAAGTTGTTTGGGCCTCT
>VOMN01091820.1:0-18398 GCA_014899125.1 Orchestia grillus
TGAAAAACGGGTAAATGAAAACACGCCTCAATTTGTCTTGGAA
The DNA here is from genome assembly GCA_014899125.1 of Orchestia grillus. NCBI lineage: Eukaryota > Metazoa > Arthropoda > Malacostraca > Amphipoda > Talitridae > Orchestia > Orchestia grillus. Next base: position 44 of record VOMN01091820.1, read on the forward strand.
ACTCTGAACTCTGGATGGGCTAAAGATACCCTGAATTCCTGGTATTCCGTCTGAGACGTTACAGCAATGAATGAGATTTCCCGTGCGGATTGCACTGAACGTAGACGTACAGGAGGACGCTATCTGCAGGGTGCAATTTTAAAGCATTTCCAATTTGGATTGGTTTGCTAAAATGGCAGGTTGTAGTAAATGTAGTAATGTTTTAAAATCTTTTCTACCAGGTTTTAGACATTTCTGTGCCACCTTGTTAAACAATCGCGTTGATTCCGTGTCTTGGTTTACTACCCTAGGCAAAATTACGCAATTATCAGCAGTAGCATCTGGAAGTATATGTTGCCACGTGGTAAAATAAATTGCGATTATGTCCTCAGCAAGCCTGGTAGTCCCAGTTTGGATGATGCAATTCTGATGGGCATCCAGAACCAGCAGCGCCACCAGCTGCAGCAGGAACAGCCGCAGCTGCAGCAAGACTCGGCAGAAAAGTATAGCGATATTACCTTGAACAATCTGTTGGTGAGTCGGTGGGGAGCCGCTAATGACTAGTATGCTTTCTACTAGACGCGGGTACCGAAATGCTAATGTAAGGCCTGAACATGAATGAAAATTACCATTACTAGGTATTGTATTGCCAAGTTACCCGGCAAAGATCGGTTGTCTGATTTTTACAATCTTGTTTTTGTATCTGCTGACGAGCTCGTCCATCGAATCGAAGATTGAACTATTCACTAGTAATTTCTTGGTCCATCGATGCGCTTTCTCTGCTGAACCATTCAACAGTGTACTCGTTCGTGTTTAGTAGATTGTGGGAGAACTTTTAGATTTTCAAAAACCTATAACGTGAGGTTCATGGGGCATAGTTAACCTTTAAAAATCTTCCCACTTTTCTGGGACTGAGCCCCTGTCTGAATTTACATGACGTCTGGTTTGTAATGTGACGTATGAGATTAGAGAGGAAACTGCGTTTGGGGAGTTACTAGAAGTAGATTTTTATTGTGACGGAGGGTTTGCTTTCTATGTGGATAAATACATTTTTGTCATTTTATCAAACTGTGTTGACAAAATGTCGCTAAAATCTTGAATGTTCAGAAACGAGGATTTGCACCTAATCTTAGTCATGTCTGGACTTTGAAAAGTTTTCTGTACCTTCTTGGTGTGGCAGATGCGGCGCAAATTAAACATTTCTGGAACGAAGTTTTAAGTACCAGAGCTTTTTTTTTGTCAGCGTGACGTAGAAGCACAAACGCTGGAGTCGAAGTATGCAGAGCTCCATGGCACCCTGGCACCGCGTTAGGCTCATAGCTCGGAAGCAAGGGTTCGGCTCCTGGCTGGGCCGAACAGATTTTAACTACACCACAGAGTAGTTTCCCTGATAAAGGCTTGAGCCTCTAATCATTCTCGTCAATGGTCATAATGCAACGATGATGTATGTACTGTAGGTAAGCTGTTGGCATTGCTGTTGTGTAATGACCGTGTGCAGGAGTCGCTGAACTTGTCGTCTGGGAGTACGTCCAGCGGGCGCCCTGCCCTCAACGGATCTCTGGCGGCCCCTTCCATGTCAATGGGCCCCAGCAATTCTTCCCTCTCGACTTCTGCCCTCAATTCCACGCTCTCGAACTACTCGCTGCCGCAAGGTGCCGCTTTTGCCAACCTGTATGAAAATTTTTAATTTTGACGCTCTGTGGCGTTTCAGTTAGCTCATCCAAACTAGGGTAGGTATTGAACTGTCAGCGTATTAACAACTTTTAGTCAAAGGGGAAAGACTGATGCGAGCTGTTGTAAACTTGTTTCGCTAAAGGGTAGTTAATTTACCTTGAATTGGTAGGCATGAAAGAGATTCTTTACTTTCCGTGAGGGTTAGTTAATGAGTTGCAGGGAATCTAGGCCTTTATCTCTATCGGTAAATTATAATGATAGCTACTGCATCATTAGCCTTTAGTCCTGGCCATGAAAAGACGTTCAGAATTTTATAGAAATACCGTACCAAGAGAAAACGAGGCTGAGAATGAAGTTTCGGTAGGATTCGAAAGGGCTAAATTTCGTTATCGTAAAAAGTTCAATGTTTTCCCATGGCAAGGCGTAGACCTGGGCCAGCTGGCGCACCTGCAGAACAGCCTGAGCAGCAGCGGTGGCAGCAGCGGCGGCTGGGGACGCTCCTACACTAACCTCTCCTCGTATGCCCCTTCTGCGTACCACAGCGGGTTTGTACTGCTAAACAAATTTTTCTATGTATTGAATTTTTACAAAGATTAAGTTCTTCGTGTGAACAAGACCTCTTCATTTGCAATAAATTTAGTTGCACCAGACAATGAAAGTGTTGGTGGAAGAATTGAATTGCACAATATTACGCACAATCTAGTGAACTCGTGCTTGTGAGAACACGGGTGTGGAGTTGGGATTTTAGTGTAGAGTTCATTTGTATCGCTTTTGAAGGACTTTCACCGGTGCACAGATAGTTTACTGAATGCTTGCGAAGTGTAGGCTCCAGCAGAACTTGTGTATACACTAGAAGTAGCATAAAATGACTACCTACGCTTCACTAGAAGAGCATGTCAGTCTTCCCTCTGATTTTGTTGGATACACCTGCCATTCTAGTAGAAAAATGCGCTTACCTGTTGATTAAACTCCCAATTCGCTCTTCATACCAGTGGTGAATTTCAAGCAGTGAAATATGGCTGTACTTTCAACTTACCTAAGTTTGTAGGCGGTCGACAGGAAGCTAATTTGCTCATTGAAATTGAAGAAACTTTGTTACACGTTGGAAGTACACCAGCGAAATGCTAGAGTTGAGGTACAATATTTGCAGGCTAACCTCCACGAGTGGGAATGGGGTCGGGATGGTATCGGGTGTGACCAACGGCTGTGGAGTGGCACCTTCCATCTCGCCCTCTCCGAACACGCTCGACATGCTGAGCTCCATGGACCGCGCCTCCCTGTCCTCCTTCCTGTCCGGCCAGGACCCCTACAGCATAGAGAAGGCTGCTAAGATGCACCGCACTGCCGCAGGTGATGCTAAGTTTCCTAGACTCGACAATTGAAGTAAAATTATCAGAGCGTTAACTCGTTCAATCGGGAATCTTGCATCGATAAGCTACGACTGGTCCTCATTGGCACCAGTCGTGTTCCAAAGGCAAAGCAATGAATAGTGCAATGTCGGAGGTTTTGAGACACTCGAAAGACATTGAAAGGGCGCTCAGTGTCGCTGCAATAACTACAGTTTCCACTTTCATGATGAATCGAATCTTCCTTGTAAATTCGTTATACCTTTGACTAATAAGTGTGGTCGGCAAAGCGTACATTAACTACTTGATTGAAAAGTAGTCTTACCAGGTTTAAGCAGGTTAGTCTAACTCTGTTCATAATTAAAAACCATGTCCAAATGACGGACCTCTATAATCGCGAGTGACGAAAACGAAGAAGCTCGTGATGGCTGAAAATTAGAGGAGCAGAAAAGCCTGATGAAATTTTTAGTCCTTACAGTCGGTATCGTTTGGAAACGGTGAACGGGAAGATAGAGGAATCCGCCCGGTAGTTAAAAAAAATTATTGATCGCAAATTTAAGAAAATTTTGTACCCTCGTTGCATGAATTTTCACTGAACCGAATGCTTTGCAGCCGTCTGCGAGGCTACGTGCACCTGGAGCGGCCAGCTGCCAGTCAGGGTGCACAAGAACCCCTTCTACAGCTGCAAGGTGAGGCTGCTGCCCTCCAGCTTAGATTCAGAAAAACCTGAAATGATAGGTTTAACTTCTGTATTTTGAGAAACTACAGTTTGAATTAGTGCTGCTTATAGTGCGGACAAATTCCGTCAATGTGAACGTCTTGCTGGTATGTTTTCCGCATGGAAAGTGGAATGGGCTCCCCAGTAACGGTTTCACTTGCTACTTGCGCGAGGCTAAACATCCTAGGAGAAATTATTTTGCTGGAGCTAGAAGGGAGAAAAAGCTCAGCCTGGGGTCTTTCCAATAGATTTTCTAGGTCAAATTGTAAACCGTAGTTTAAATGAGTTTAGTACCATGTTCTGCATGGCCGCCGCTTATTTTGCATGCAGGCGATTCTCAGTCAGACTTAATTACAAACTTCATAGAATTTCTGTTGAAAATCCTTGGTGTAAAATACTCCAGAATTTGCTCTGGAGTGAAGAGTATACTCGGATGACTAAAGTTAAAGGTTTTGAGCTTACTAAATTGTGCTTGAAAGAAGTATAGCACAGATTTCTTTTCGTATCGACGGTGGTCTGTTAAAGGCATTGTGGCAGCGACTGGGAAGCGGTGACCTGCGCGTCGGTCTCTCACTGCCCTGTGGTCCTTAGACCTGTAGCCCCCTGCCGCTATCAGCGAGTTTGTGACTCGACGAAATTATTTCTTGGGAGACCCTTCTTATTAAGCTCGTGTATTGCATACTTGTCTTGCTAAGGTAGTTCGTTGCCGCCATATCTACATTGAACACCAACTCTGAATTAAAAGCATTGCTGACAGTGTTCCTCGTTCTTTTTGAGGAGCTAGGTAGTCTCCTCATGAAAGTGTTGAATAGAGATTTAATGAAACGAGAATGTGTTAGAGGTTCCACTTCAGTTCTCTAATGTAATGCAGAGCTAACGCGACTTTCAATTTATTTGAAATTGACGGTTACATATGAAAATATTTAACCCTTAACTATATTTATTTGGAAGTTGTAAACCACTAATGAATTTGAACTTTCATGAAGTATGGGAAGCTGTTCATTTTAAGTTCTCAACTCAACCAACTGAAATGAACTTAGACCCACTTGTGAGGCCATCTACACATGCTGATTTATCAAAGCAAAACGTGTAAATGAACGTCCTCGGTGGCGCCGTGATTAGCGCGCTTGTCTCAACCCTAAAACGGAACTTTTTTTGAATAAAAAAAAATCTTGCGAATGCAGTCGTTATAATTTAATGCATTTGCCTGGGTAGTACCCGTAGTTTTGAATGAACCTATAAACACAGTGCATGCTTAAAGTGTCAAGTTTTAGACCCTAGTCCTTGATTACGGACACCGATGTATCGTGCGAGGATTGTCGGACAATAACCCCTGCGTAAGTCATCTGAGGGACGATTATCGAAACCATCGGGAGTTCGCATAGTTTCGTGAAAATTTACGTTCACGTACTTTGCTAGTCCGGAAGTTTGAAAAAAGCTATAAAAATCGAAGGAACAAAATGGTAGAACTAAAGTAAACTAACGGAACTCCACCGCTGGTGATTTGCTGCATAGATTTCATTAACTGCGTAATTTCATTGTAACGGTTCTTCTAACATCGAAATTGAAGGTGTTCCTGGGAGGAGTGCCTTGGGACGTGACGGAGGCCGCCCTGCGCCAGACTTTCCTGCACTTCGGCAACATTCAGGTCGAGTGGCCTGGCAAAGAGAACTCTGCCAACCCGCCCAAAGGCTATGTCTACATTCTCTTCGACAACGAGAAGCAGGTACTAAGGTCTCCCATGATACTCCAGTTGACGGGCATGTATTGACCATTATAGGGTGAATTTTTTGAACGAATAGATTTGGAATCCGTTAATTTCGAATAGACCGAGACTTGATCCGTTTAGCTTTCCTCGTGCCCTGTGCATTTTACACTCGGGAGCTCCATAGGCCATTATTTTCTATTAATTTAAAACTGTCGTCCAATGTCGCGTTCCATTTGAATTTTTTCATGCTCTGGTTACTCGTTTTATTTCTCATAAACGTAGACATTTTCATGAAAGTTTTTTTCACCTCTGCTTTTAGTGCTGTAATAGATTATTCTTGAGGTAATGCTTGCCACGATGTACGAATACAACACTCGTTACGCACTGTAATTTGAGTTAACACTTAGACTCAGAAGTGGGTCATATATGGTACACGCGATCATCTAACCTAACGTAATGTAACCAAAGCACTACCGTGTATAAATGCAAATTTTCGAATGTTCTTCAAATTTGTGTTCAGCAATAGAGTAAGCTAGTTCTGATTAGAAAGGAAATTAATGAAGTAACCGAATTTGTGGAACCAAAATCCTTCATTTTTAAATTGAGAGATATTTGTCGGCGTGTAATTTTGCCTGGGTGGAGGAAGAGTTAACGTGTTAAAGCTTTTAGATCTAAGCACACTTCACCGCGCCACAAGCGTGTACAGTCTGAAGCGATTAGAGTGGAACAATTTCCGTCCACATAAGACAACAGATGTAGCTGTTCTCCAGCCTTTCTAATGCTACCTTGTGTCGCGTAATAAAGTTTGATGCTAGATATTAAGAAGTAAAGTTTCTCTGATGCAGGTGAAGAGCCTGCTGAGTGCGTGCAGCCAGGACTTCAGCAACGGAGGCAACTACTACTTCAAAATCTCGTCGCGCCGCATGCGCCAGAAAGAGGCAAGTTCTCTGCTTCATGGTCAACCGCTTGTAGTGTTGGGCAACAATGGTGGATACTGCTAATTTTTGGAAGGTTCACTTTCGTACTTGGAAAAGTGGCTTCATCTAGGATTCTAGGTGTACACGATTATGAAACTAGGATACGTTTTGTGCTTTATTTTATTGAATCTTTGGAAAAAAATTTCTCCGTCAAACCATCTTAGTAATCGTTATTAATTTCATAGTAAAATGAAGAGCTTTTCGAAAGTCGCAACGTATGCCAGACGACGTGAATTCCTTGTGAATTTTCATTTTTTCATTGAAAATTTCATGGTTTTGTTTTATTTAGTTTGGGCTAGCAAATGGCCTCATCTTGAATTGTAGTGTTTGACGTTAATTACGACAGTGGGATCATTGTCAAGGATATTCTTCGGTGACCTTCGTCATTTCTGTTCCCAAAAAACTAAATCGATTAAATTAGTTTCCTCCATAGAGTCGGGAGAGTTTGAAAAAGCTGAAAACCAAGCTTGCAACACGAATGAAAACTTCCCTAGTCACAGTTTCAAAATTTCCCTCCCAATGATTTTTAATACATGATGAAAGTTGCGGTTCGAGCAGGTGCAGGTCATCCCGTGGGTGATGAGCGACAGCAACTACGTGCGGTGCCCCTCCTACCAGCTGGACCCTCACAAGACCGTCTTCATTGGAGCCCTGCATGGCATGCTGAGCGCAGAGGCTCTCGCTAACATCATTAACGACCTCTTCGGCGGCGTCGTCTACGCTGGTGAGCAAGCTTCTACTTGGGTCTGAGGAAGCAAGCTTCTACTTGGGTTCTCGAGTTTCTTGCGTAGCACATCCAGACCCTGAACATCAGTCAACATGATCAGGTCGTGACCCTTTGAAATAACTAGGCTCGATTATTTGCTACCTACCGATCGGTGCGAAACGTTCCTGTTGCACGTTCTAAAAGAAACTTCTTTCAGTGTCTTGAAACGGTGAAGCTTACGTCGGTGAGAGTTTATCTACTTCACATGGAAAGTGTTGAATATACTTCAGTGCACGGCAAATGATCGTTAATCTTGCCTTCGATACCTTGAAGGTTCTCGAACATTGCGTGGACCTGAATTTGCATTCGTACCTACTGATGGTGCCTGTTAGTCAGTGTACCTTGGTACATTCGTTGCCATAACGAGTTTTTGTCTGTATTAAATACAATGGCTATTTTTTGAGAATTTAGTTTTCTTATCGTAAGGTTCTACAGATCGGAATTACTTCTAACCTATCCATAATTAACGGAGGTACAACTTGGTCAGAAAAAGAGCTGATGTCAAACGCAGCCAACACACTGGAAGTAGCAAAATGCCGGATAACTAATTAGTCATATGGCAGCGAGCGTGTGAAAGCTTCAGCACGTCAGTTGGTTGGGCTGGGTTTAAGCCATATTTTTCTCTACTGCATGCGGGCCAGAAGTTTCTCGGCTAAGCTCCTGCGCCAGTGTGTGTAGGATACTTCATCTGCTTGCTGCAGTAAATTCACGGAATTAGCGATTTACATTCGTTCAATGTTGAAGCAAGAGTGGATTTGATTTTTACACCTCGTTTAAAAGTCACGCCGGTGAATTGACGTTCGACAAGGGTGGTCTCGGATATTAACACTTTCACCTCCATTCTCCAAACAGGTAAAATTACATATCGTCAAATATTTCCGTTGTGAATTTGAAGATGAAAGATTTCATTTTCACAAATTAGGCTTTCCAGTAAATTTCTCTGTTAATTTAAATTAGCATGTGCGAGTGGCGACCACAAATTTAATTAAAACTTGTTGTATTAGTATATTTTACTGCTTTGGCTAGGCTGGTTAGATTAGATGAACGCGTGTACCACATATGGCCCATGTGCAGTCAACGTGTAAAGGTTGGCTCCCCGAGTTGACAGAACTGCGATTCTAACATTACTCTCACGTATTCAGTAAAGTTGAAACGGTTGTTGTGAGAGTCCTCCACAAAGCATGACGGTGCACAACGCGTATAAACGTGTCTGATGATATACAAACATCGGAGGTGAGAAAACGGTGTCCCGTCTATGTGAAGCCAGTTTTGCTGTGAAAATTCAAAATAGTTTTGTGGTTGATAAACAGACGAAGCTGTCGGCATTTGTCTCATTCGTAATCATTCCCCAGGAATAGACACAGACAAGCACAAGTATCCCATCGGCTCCGGCAGAATCACGTTCAACAATCTGCAGTCGTACAGGAAGGCAGTCAGGGCTGCATTCGTGGAAATAAAGACTCCAAAATTCACTAAAAAGGTAAAAATAAATGGTTTTTCCGTATTGTTGATACTTTACTTATCTATAACTGGCGGAAACTTAATCATGTTCTTCTACGTTTTAGGAAGTATGAAACAGGCTCCGATATTATAAAAAATGGGAACAGCTTCCATGGTATTTTCACATGAGAATAATGGTTACGCTTATTTTTTCGCGTAGTGAACTTGTACTTCCGTGGTTTCTTGATTACAGTTGGCCCTAAAATGGGGTAATTTCGAACCCTTCTGTTGTGCCATGCCTGGCTGAAGCTCTACTTGAGACGTATGCTGTAGAAACTGGTGACAGTCAGCATTGTTTTGATATTTTGAAAAGGGATCTCTGTTTTAGTTAAAGAATTATGAAACCCAGATGCCTTCCGCAGATCTCCGCTGCACACCTATAGGAGCGCAATCCTAAGAGAAAAATTAAAGCAATCGAAGTTCCACAGTTGACCAGTGTGCAGCGAAAATGTGACCACCACTTGAATTAGTTAGAAACTCCACTTCATGAACCGGGTCGATTAAGCTAAGAGTCCATGTGCACTTTTCGTGCTACGTTTTACCTGGCGCCTAAAATTTATTCATTCTGCGTATTATTGCTCGAAATGCTGAAAAATTTGAATATACTCACTCAGTTTCATTAACTTCTGTAAACAAATGTCGACGGTGTGATAAATCTAGTCTATTTAGCTGAATTTTTTGACCTCCGTATTAACTTTCCCAGTTCACAGTAAGTCATGCTATCCTTAGTAGGTAATCAAACGAGACCTCGGTTTCAGCTCCTTGCCTTATCGAGGTCTTTCCTCCCGGATAACAGTTAAAGATAGGTCAACCTTATTACAGCGAAATGCAACCGTAAAAACTTCCCGGCATATTTTGCAGGTGCAGATCGACCCGTACTTGGCGGACTCGCTGTGCCAGATGTGCGGCATGCAGCAGGGTCCGTATTTCTGCAGGGATGAGACCTGTTTTAAGTACTTCTGCCGCACCTGCTGGCTGGTCACCCCGCACCACCAGTCCGTTACCGCGGGCTGCCACAAGCCTCTCATGAGGAACTCGAAATTGCGCACTCAAACGAGGCTCAATATGCTAGTTTAAACGCTAGCTCAACGGAGTTAGTGCGCCCGTGTTGGCATTTTCGTTGAGAAAATAACGAAGGCTTTCAGGGTTTGCACTAACGGCTGGTATACTTCGAATTGATAGTGTAAAGATGGTTTTGCAGATTTAAAACGATTTCGGTAATGTTGGTGGTAGAAGTACCAAGATGAAGAATTTACTTCAACATGCTTAGTTTCTGCTAGGAAAATAATGAAGTAAACACTCTAGGTTAATTATGAGGTAAAAATTTGAATTAGAAAATTCTAGACTGCATAGACTTTGTGGATTATATTCTACTTGACGGTCAGAGCGTCTTCTGAATTATCAATACTAGAGAAAAAGTAAAAGTGCGCTGGTAATGTTCATAACTGGTTCATCAGCTTCCGTGAGCCCAACAAGAACAGGATAAGTTGTAAAGGCAGGCTGGTCGGATGAATGTTGTTCACCAGATAATTTGAGGGAACTCTGCAGCGCCCGACATCTCGGCTCTTGTTTTTGTCAGGTCAATTTTAATTCTAGTGGTGAAAATTTCTCAACAATTAACAAGTTCCAGTTCATATCAAAGTCTCTTCGGACTCAACGACACGAGATATAGTACGGCATTCAATTGAACTAGCACCAATCGGCCAACCACTGTTATCGGTGCTTCTTTTTAAATAATCTGGTGATAAAATCTAATCCGTGGTTTTGAGGCAGTTTTCTTAATCCATGTTCACTAACGTTTTATGGAGACCAGTTTAAAACTATAGGGCTCAGCTTCTCTTCTAAAAAATGGTACTTCATGTTTGCTTTTATTGGAAGTCTTAATTTTACAACTAACAAAATATTAACTTTATTTTTTACATAGCAATTTAGAGGATCTTCGTCTGACGAATAGCATATCGTGTGTTGTAGTACTCATACTTTTTAAATGTTTTTCATAAGTTTAATTCAGTTATGTTTTAGTTATGGAATTTTATTTTTGTCAATTTTTGACAGGGCAATGAATATTTTTTAATTTGTGTAGTTATGAATAATTTCATACGTGTTAGGTATCTGAGTTGAGTTCTTGATTTGAGGTAGGAGAACGTTGGAGAATTGCTGAATTTCCACCAGAATGTTTAATTTTATTCATATTGCGATGTGAAGTTTGTGATGTCATATCACAAGTGTCTCGTTTGAGTTCTCGTAGCTCAAAATTGGTTTGTTCTGCCGCGTTCTTTTAGTTGTAAGGTTTTATTCGCTTTGAATAAGGCGCAGTTTTGTTTGCGCTGGAGCGTACGTATCCGGATTTATTTTTATGAGAACTTTATTCACCAGTGGCCAATCATTAAATTTCCCTTTTAAGCATATCTCAAATTTTAGGAATTATTTTAAAACTATTTTTGTGCTTCTCGTTGAGTTCGCAGTTTTGTTGCGACTCCTTCGTTTCAAGAGTTCCTGCGTTTCATAAATGATCTTTGTCATCCTCGCGTATGATTCTAACCTCTGCCCGCGGTTGGAGGTGATGCTGCCTTCCGCATCTGGAGCCCTGTAGGCTGGAGCACCACGCCTGAGCAGGCATCTTTACGATGAAAGTAGCAGAATCTTGCGCTAGATGTACTGCAGGTGTGTAGTACTATTTTGACCAGAATGATGAATCGGCTGCTGTAATTCGTAGCTCGACGTGAGTTTCGTCCGGCTACGAATAGTTCGAAAAACCGGGTCTCGCTCGAAGCATTCCTGTTGCTGTCTGAAGAAGCGGAGCTTGTTTCAGAGAAAATCATTCTCGGGCTTTTCGTACAGAGCTGCTAAACTATAGAATTGTTTCATGTGTCAATTAGTGACAGGTTTGAAATTTTGGCTACAGCCGTATTAGTGGGGCTAAATCTTGAAAACATTCCTCGTACAGTTCGCAACAGAAAGTGGTGCACCGTTGCACAGTGCAAATATTATATGAAACTAACTAGGATCGGAACTTTTACTGAGGAAGAAAAGTAGCAAGCATGAAAGTGCTCGCGAACAGTCGGAAGTTTTCAAATTTTGGCGCTCATTGTGGCAAGACCTACTCTAGCAGGGGGAGAAAACGTACAGGGATTCATCTCGACGAGGCAGTGGAGAGCTCTTACGAAGCAAAGTTCCCTAAGCGATGTAAAGTGTTCACAGAAGTGGAGCGAATTAAGATGCTGTCACTATCTTGAGAACGGGATCAACTTAATTTACGGAGAGTTTCCGACCTGCAACGTCAGTGCAACCGACTACATTATTTCAAAGATTTCGCTTGGTCTTGCGTGAAATGGTAGCCTAGGCCACTTACAGTTCAGGTTCCCATAACGAGGAGTTTGAACTTGGAAGCAGCAATGTGGAATCGTTCTTGAAGTTTGAGCAGCAACGAGTACCCTTCGTATACAATCTTGCCTAGTTAAACAGAGGTGTGGGTCGGCTGACGAGTCAGTCTAGCATTTTTTCGCTGGACCCAGCGCGGCTGGGGTGAGAGGGCTGCAGAAGATTACCTCGTCGCACGAGGGTTTCCAAGATCTAACAAGTGTAAACGGAATTGAGAGCGGAGTGGATAGTATCGTAGAGCTACTAAAACCTCTGCTTTTAATCAATGGTGTTGTCCTCAAATGCCTACTGTTACTTGCCTGAAAACTGTCGGGCTTGGAGATATGAGAGGTAAGTGAAACGTCTTCGATTTTAGTTTTTCTTGGCATTCTAATTCCGGTGTCTGAATCTGTGTTGCCAAAGGGCACTCCGGCCTAGGCGTTTACATAATGTGGGTGGTGTGTGTATATATATATATGTGTATATATGTGTATATATAGATAGATATAGATATAGATATAGATATAGATATAGATAGATATAGATAGATATAGATAGATTACATTATGAATTTAGCTTACGAGACTGTTTTTAAGTCATAACTTTTACAAGAGTCTACCGAATAACAGGATGTCCACACACGCGTTTGATCATTGGTGTCATCTCTCAGGACGTGGCATCTGCGCCAACGTCAGATATGGGACAATCTTAAGAACGTTAAACGTTCGAGTGAACGTTTTAAGATGAAGCGGCGCCGCTGCTACTCAAAGAGATTCTCGACATCACGTGCGACCGCGTAGCGCTAGCCGCTAGCGCAGTCGCCTGCAAGTGACGGTGGTGGGAGTAGGCGCGCAGCAGCGTGATACGATGTCGGCCGTCTCGAGGGTCGCGATATCTCCGCTCTCTGACAGACTTCAAGTGATAAACTAATAACTATGAGACTTCCAAAATGGCGGTTTGATGTGTTCTGGACCGTTATTTGATGCACAATAAGATATGTGCGAACAGGAAATGCAGTCCGCATACCGGATGATGTGGAGATCGAAATACTAGTTTCGATTTTTATGAGAGGATCTTTTGTTAGCTGTTGCAATATATGAAGCAGAACGAAATTGCTACATAATTTTCTAGAATACGATGTTTCTCGTGTGCATCTCGGCAATGCCGCTATGGATTTTCGCACAACTGCATGTATCACAACATAGAAATAATGACTTCACCTCGGTAATGTTGCCGCAAACAGACTTCAGAAATTATTGAAGTAGTCGGGATAGTTCTGCGTGAGCAAAGAGAAATGTTCCATTCTTTGGAAGTGTGTGAAGACGCAATGGAAAAGGGCTGACAGCCGCTAACCTGACGTATTTGACATGGCTGTGAATCTCCAACGAGAAATACATTTCTTCAAGTAACTCTTAGATCGATTCCAAGTGGATTGAACATGTGGGTTGAACTTGTCCTTAAATAGTTCTTTAGCAGTTAGTTTGAAAAGACTCTATATAAATTTCGTAGTTTTATTTCCTATGCTCAATTTAATTTATTTCTCCTATAAAGTGCAACTCGAATAATTTGAAGGACTCATTAATTGTTCACAGAACAAATAAGGTATATCTTCACATTTTTCTTGTAAAATATGAAAATTGTCCCACACATGTTCTTAGAATTTACTTTAAACTATTTACATGTAATAGCGAAGAATGTTGAGCAATGTTCTTAAATCCCTGGTCAATCGTCCATGACATGTCTGTCACGTTTCACTTCAGTTTCTAAATTAAGGCACTACATTTTTGCTCAGGATTTATCTAGAATTGACACGTAAAATTGCCAAAATCTTGTGCAGTATCAAAAAGTGTGCAACGGGATATTATTCCATTGAATTTTCATGATATCTTGCTATTTACGAATTTGTTTTGGTTCTCACCCATCCAGAATTGTGCACATTCTCAAGCAACTGAACTTGAGGGTGCTGCGATGCACGTGAGTTTGAACGGGAAAATAATATTGTCATAAAATGGCAAAATCACTGTTCTTGAAATTAATTCGACATTCATCTTTATTCTTCCTAATCTTTGAACCATCATCACGTGCATCAAGATAAAATTATTAAAATCCCAAGTGGATTCGAGATAACGAATCGTTTGAATATGTTGGAATATGCTATCGAGCGCTGCCCCTGTGATCGCACTCCGAGTGCCTGAAAATTACTGGAACAGCGGACTAGATATCCTCCTCCGTGTGCGAAGCTGTTTAAATGGCACATCATATCCCATTTAATGAGTACACTGAAATACGAATAAAGTTGTCATGAGAAATTGAGAAATTCTTGTTCAGGAAGTGCAGTGACACTGCATCAAGTTGATTTTTTTTTTTGAGACTGAAACTGCGTTGTATTAGTTTCTATGGAATAGTGCGCAAGCGTTTCCTTTTGTAAGAGAAAACTTGAAATGCTCTGCACGGATCAAAGTTTTCATCAAACTCTTTGAAGAAACTCAAGTTAAGAGTTTTCTTCGGGAGACCAACTCCAACTTCATCCTTTCCCTTCACCTGTGGACGAGCTCTCGCGTGCATGGCGACATTACTGCTGTTCCTGTTGCTGCTGCGCCTGTTGCCTCTTGGAAGTGAGTGTGTACAGCTGCTGTGCCTCTGCATTTCCTGCTTTCTGCAAGGGATTATAACTTATTCTCCTATACTCTAACTTCCTTCACGTTAGTACTTCCAACATGTGGCCGCGCAACATGTGGCCACACATTATCATGGAGCAATTTTGGGCAACGCCGATTCACTAATGGCGTCGTCTGCAAATGGCGTGAGACTGTCGCAATAATAACACCAGGAGGCTGAGACATTTCTCTGAGACTTTGAGGTGGATTTTACTCAACAATTGCTTTCTGTTATCAATTTCCAAAATTATGTGATCGTCCTCTATCTTCTTCATCTTCAAAGCTCTCATCATCATGACAGATTTTTTTAAAGTATATTGGTTCTGACCGATCAATTGTCGACCCCTCATCCCATGCCCTGTTTACATTGACAGTAGTTTGGGATGCATTATGCCTAAGTTCGAACTCATGCAAGAAATGTAAAAGTGAAGGTCTTTTTTTGTCTATTATTCATAATTCATGGCTTATATCCTTGAAGTATGTTTTTTCTCTGAGATAAGTTGAAAATTATGAAAGAGCACACATTAATTATCAGGTTTGTGGATATCATATAAAATATACTGAGAATAGTATGCTAAAACTGCATTTTTCAAATACAACTTTGAAATTGGTTAACATTTTTGTAATAACTTAACAGCCTAGAATTTTGCAAAAAGGTTCGAGCCCACTTTGATACTTGGTACAATAAATGCATTCACGGTTGCATCTACAATATCATGCTCAATATTTTATGACTTTCTAGGTTTCAGTACTGGCTGTTATCCTGGTTGTTATCAATTTGTTCCAAACAACGCTGGTGAGGTAACACCGGAAAATTTTTAGAAAATGAATAGAAAATTTAAAAAGAATAGGTATAAACCAGACTTTATTCTATCATTATTTTGATTCTTCATAGATTATTTGTATTATCATCCGTTACTTCATGATCAAGATGATTTAGAGTGTTAAGCTAAGTACATTTGTACTCACCTGAGTAGTTAAATATGAAGAGTTGCTTAATAAGTTACATTATTTTGCAATTCTTCCCTCTTCACAATAAACAGTAGTAAGAGTGGTTCTAACATTTTCCACCATGGTTATCAAAGTAACTTACGCATGCATTTATTCATTCGCTTGTTTATTTTGCCTTTCTGTTTTCGTACGTGTTGCTGAGCCAGTATACCGTGTTGCTGAGCCAGTATACCGTGTTGCTGAGCCAGTATACCGTGTTGATGAGCCAGTATACCGCTTTCATGAGCGGCTGCTGATGATGTTACATGAGCGTTTCTGACAAATCATCCGTTACTTGGTGAGGGTTAAAGTTTTTAGGTATAAAGTTGGTTCAAGATGCATTTAGTGTATAAAACAATATTACTAAATTGAAATATTCTGAGACAGAATCTTTGAGGTCCCCAAGGCAAGCAGTAACTTGGGGTAATCTCAAGTAATATGTGAACATTATACTTTGGTGAACAATTATCTCACTATGAAATTCTCGTTTACCAAAACGTTCAACCACGTAAAGCCCAATTTTTTTTAAACTTTGGTAATTTCACGCTACAAGTGTTGCAAAAATTTCCCATAGTAAATGCGCCAATGAATATGACTTGATATTAACGTGAAATAGGTATTTAATTCATAACCACCAGTACATTATTTCATGCATGGGACGAACTCAAAGCTCTTCGCTTCACGCTCCATGAAATTTATCGACTCTGCTCCTCAGATCTAAGAAGCCCATTAATTTATCTCTGTAAATAATTTGGTAACGGGTAGGGAGAGGCAGCCATGTTGATTGTGGTCTCAAAGGGGGGGTCTCATCGTGCAACGCCGGCGAGGCCACGATTGCATGTTCATGGTGAACGAAATAAGCCTTATGGCCTTTTGAACTCCGCGTGCATCTATTTCAAGCTCTCGCTTCCGCGTTGGTCATCGCGAGCTCATCAAGGTAAATGGAACGTTCAATTTTGATACCTGGTTCAAGTTGCTTGTTGTTTCCACAGTTTAGTTCTGTAAACATTGAAATTGGATTCAAATTAAAATACTCGAAGAAGCGATTCATTTTATTGGTTTTATCTCGCCCGAGAAAATATCTCAAGTTCGTACGTGAACAGGAGCCCAAACTTCTCTATCTCTTTTACGACGCAAGCCTAGCTGCCGCAGGAAGCTCCAGTCAACTAGTGCAGTGTTCCTGTAGCTCTGGATGTCTGAAACACGTACGCCCTTCAGCAGCATGAAGACTTCATTCGCTTCGAATCTTTCTTTCGGCTCATCAAACACGTTAGATAAAAAAAGTTAGGTGACTGCTTCTTTGCGTGCAGGATTGGCCTTGGAAATTTGAATAAGAATCTTTTATTTTTAATACGAGTCCACACGTGTGAAGACAATGTTTACTGAATTAATTTACTTAAAAAGTAATTTTATTGCGTTTTGCAAAATTTTGGAAACTATTCGTTTGAAACATATTAGACTCTAAAATATGCATGGTAGATGCTGTCAAACATACGTATTAGAAACTGATGAACATACATGCTAGAAACTGTGAAACAAATATACTCGAAACTGTAAAAAATGCTCATTAGAAACCGTCATGCTTATTAGAATCGGCATAAAAGTGACTAAAGAATATCTTTTAAAATTTAAGGAGGTAAGAAAGTTTTTAAGTAGAATTGCAAAGTGTTTATTTTAATAATTTTTCCGCTATCAATAATTTAAGCAGAAGTAAAAGTTGAAAACCTAGCAAAAAATGAGAGCCAATACTTCAGTCAGTAAACATTTGCAATGTATCCCTTCACTGCTATCTCGTACCGGTGAGTTTTTAAATCTCTCATTAATCAAGTGAGATTAATTGTTGGTGTTGATAGGCCACCGTTTCCTGCCACTGTTCTCAAACACTGCAGGGTGTGCGGGGGCAGTCCCCTGATGGGGCACGGCAGATAATACACAGATGTGATTCATGGTCACGGCTTGACTCTAGCTGGAGGCCGTGATAATAAAGAGACCTGTTTGCCGGCCAAACTCGTAAGTTAGCGCTCACTTAATATTCTTGCGATGATGCGAGTGGTAACTTGAGGTAAAATTAATATTCTTGCGATGATGCGGGTGGTAACTTGAGGTAGAATGTTACTTAATATTCTTGCGATGATGCGGCTGGTAACTTGAGGTAAAATTAATATTCTTGCGATGATGCGGGTGGTAACTTGGGGTAAAAAATTAATATTCTTGCGATGATGCGGGTGGTAACTTGAGGTAAAAAATTAATATTCTTGCGATGATGCGGGTGGTAACTTGAGGTTGAATCTGCACAGTATTCATTTGCTAATCTGAGCCCTGTAACATTGGCTCATCGCCAAGTCAGACATTACTTTGTTGCCATGATTTTCTGTTTTAATTTGTTTGATTAGACCTGACCAGTTTGATATTATTATACTTCAGCTCAGATTGCTCTATCAAGAAATTTACTCTCAACTGCCATTTGAAACTTTTAGAAACTGATTTAACTTGGCTAATTTACAGTATTTGATCTCAACCCATAGTTTTTGCGTCAATGTCGTCTTTAGACTGATTTTCTAACCTCCATATGGGAACCTTGCACTTTTTAGAATATGTGAAGCAGCCATGAACTTTATGAATCCGATTAGTCCACACCGATTGTGTTATGAACTTATTATATACCCTGTATTTCTAGGCA
>VOMN01091827.1:0-18043 GCA_014899125.1 Orchestia grillus
AACCCTATTGCCTATGGCCTATCCTATGCCCCCTGAGGGGAGATAGAGAAGACAAGCATCCCTGTAATGAATACAAAATGCTGCACATTAAATTTGGTGTCATTCTACCTTAATACCTTGATGGTTTAGGATTTTCCACCCGTGTCACTCAAGCCAACTAGGAGACGGCGACATCCCTAAGATAGGCCAGACAGAATGCCGCGTCAGGCATTTCACCCGCATACATTTTGTAGTGTGAAGTGCAAAAAATTATATTTTCAAGACTGAAGATATACAGCAAATTCATAACGTTACTTAACAATTTAAACATCAAAATCGTAGGATATAGGATTACCCATCATTAAAACATGTAAACATTGCATAGCTTGCATAGGTTTTCCAGAAAGTAAAGTAAATACAAGATGAGACTCGAATCAAACGAAGGGCATGTTTTTTCTTCCTGATAGTAACTGCGCGCACTAGATTGGTAAAATAAATAGAATGTAAGAATTCAATAATTACCAAGAAAAGGCCAACACCGAGCTTATTTAGTTACGATTTTTCTTCACAAGGAACACTATTTCACCACATAAAGTAAGCGATATGAAGATACACAGCCACTATTTGGAAGCAACTATGGAGAAGAAATACTAAAAAAGTATCGTCTTTGGACAAGTTCAAAATTCACAAGCGACCCAAGCAACCAGCAGCAGGTGGGCAGATACTAGACACACAGCAGCAGCAGCAACGCTACGTCGGTCCTAAGCCTAGCTAGCGGGTTGCTGTGATGAATGTAAGCGAAGGGAGAATATTCCCAAATCGTAGTCTTCCCTTCGGTAGGAAAAAAATTGTATTCATGCCAAGTTTACGTTCAAACAATTTACTTCATTAGAAAATAATATTTAATGAGAAACGTGGCTTCATACGAGTATAGTGTATTTGTAACAACTGATCAGATTACATCTTAGTTTACTAAATTTCTTTTTGAGTTAAGAGTTGAAATTTGTTACTAATACTTGGGCTTGCTTTACTGAGGTATGCAAATTGAAGACCCAATAGATGGTGATAAAAGCCTCAGATATAATAAGCTTTCAAATATTTTTCTGCTCTCTCCGATTAGGTCGCAATCAGAGACGAATGGAGATGATGCTAACGAAAATTTCTGAACTAGCGTAACGACCGACCTGAACCAGGTTAGTATGTTCTCAAAACTTAGTCTTCGGAATTTAGATCACGAAATTTTAACACAGAAATTGAAAAGCTAGTAGTAGCTTTGGAGACCCTGAAAAGTTATTGAAAATAATCTACGAAGCCACATTTGTGCACAAATTAGGATACACAAGAAAGCACAGGGACTCGGAGCAGCACGTCGGCGGAGCTGTGCACTCTGCGACCTACACTCGCTGCTCTCAGGCCTTAAATTTCAGACCAAATTGTCGCTACGACCCAATCGCCCTCACAAGATAGGCAAGCCAATATTGGCACGCTGAACACTTTATAGAAGACGGGCGAGTAGAGTAAACCGGCACCGGTGCTATATTTCTCCATTTTCTTGGAATGATGGCGTTTTAATAATATTCCTTCATTTTCTCAGACAGCTCAATAGCCAGAATAATCCTTCAAAATCTCGTACCAATGCCTTGAAATTCCTTCATTTTTAAGCTTAACGCTTGTGGCGAACGGCCGCCTATCAGAACAGCACCTGCACCTCACCACAGGTCACTCCAGAAAGGGAAGTCACTTCTAGGGAAGTTAAGGCAACTACGGTTCAAATTTATACTAAAGAAGCGTTTTAACTGAACCACAGTAACGGCAAGCGCGGCAATATGAATACTCTTAAATTAAAAGAAAATAATCAGTTGTACATTCAAGATGGACGTCAACAAGCATATCACCTGAAGCAAGAAGCAAGCTATTTACAAGACTATTCAGTTAAATAAACAAAAAACAAGAACCCTGTAACATTATGTGAAACTAAATACCACTAGGCAGGTACATAATTTTACACCACATCAAATGAATTTTCAAACTTCGGGATATGAGGGATAAGAATTTTATTTTTTTCTAAACTTACTGAGAAGCTACGAGTGTTCAGTAGCTGGATAAACTGTGTCCAAACGCAAATTAAAATTCACATGTCAAATGCAACCACATACTTCGATTAATAAAACAAAAATAAGCTTACGACGCTGTCTTAAAAAAGTTTAAAAAGAGGCAGCAAATCAACAGTTGTCACAATTCTACATTAAACTTATGCGAAACATGATAATAACAAGTTCAAATCAGTAGAACGAATTCAAAATTCAAATATTCATAAATTTCTCTCTAAATTACGCGATAAAGCAAACCTAGAATAAACAGCCCAAGCACACTAAGTCGACAATACTGCACAGACAGCTATCGTGTTTCTCTCAAAGATATAAGACAAATTCTCCAGATACCAGCCACAAAGTCGCAGACTGGAACAACACTCAAGTTTAAATCTCCTAAAACTCAGATGAACTAAGATCAGAGGCTGATCACCTAACATTGCTCACTTTCTTTGGCAATAGATAAAAGAAAGTTTTCTGGAAATGTTATGCTTACAGGTTTAAGAACTATTCAAAAAATGGTTAAATTAAATTGAAGCGAAATGAAGTAACACGTTGTTTGGCACAGTCTCAGTAGTGGAAGCAGGGGATACGTGACTACTGACGGATAGATCTGCCACAAAAGCCATTATAAAATTGCGAAAACCATCGTACATCTTGATTTCCTTCATGTCCGCTGCCAGGTTGAACCATACTCGGCAGAGCAGGGAAACTTGCTTAGGACTATCGCTGGGGCATCACAGGGGCTTTCTGCCGCACCCACACTCGCACGCGAGGAAAAATGATCCAACCAGAGCTACGTGGTAAAGAAACATACTAGACCACTTGAATTTTCCATTCAATTCAGTCTCTATCTTTTACTTCACAACAATTCGGGTACTCAAATAAAAATTTACTGCCAATATATCTTCGTATTAAATTTGCACAAGATCAAATACTCCTCTAATATCCTTTATAACAAGCGACTCATTCATCACACTTGTCTTAGACATTATAAGCTGACTCTAAAAAAATAATTAAATCCATTTTTCCATCTCCTTTCCTTGCCAAAAATATTTAATAGTCACTTCGACTTCGCCCACATCTCGAACTCGACCCACATACATTAACAGTCATTACTTTAGCTGTTCTATACTTCGATACAATCACCATTATTGCAGCTCAATTCTGCTCTGCGTTTTACAGCCTGCTACGCTTCCCTGACCAAACAGTCAGTTGCCTGCAATTTAGCAAGCTTCGTTCAGGCAATAATAGTTTAGATCCGTCAAATGCCTTCAACAGATCAGGCTAACTGAAACACTTCCGGTGCACATATTCTGCTCTTCAGCTCCATTCTCATAACGACCTCTACACCTGCTTCCAAGTTCTGTCTAAACTTATTTTGAAACGCTGCTTTCCTATTGCATCAGACTTGTGCTTTCTGAGCTACTAAGCCCTTCTCACGCCCTCTATCCTTCAATAGCGGATATCACTAGCGCACTTTATACCAGCAGGTGTCACTACTGCAATGAAACACGCTTGTCAGGCGTTATCTCTCATCGACTAATTCTGTATAACCATCGCCTCTCCAGACCACGCAATCTACAACTGCCACTTGTATTCATCTGTCATTAAATTTACCTAGTGGTATCACCTCTTCATTTTTCGCTCGACTACATGTACTTTCTTTATCACACCGCGTACTTAACAGGTCTGAAGTTCTGCCACAAGCTAACAGCGTCTACCTTTCAACGGCATCACCGAATTGATTACCCTACAATTAGTGACTGTCGACGTGATCCTTTGCATCCTTCCAGAAAACTTGCCAATCGTCTTTATCATTCTGTTCCGGACAACACAGAGCCTCTTATTTATACCATAACCACAATTTATCCAACCTTTCTTCATAATTATTTTTTCCCTCTATCGGCTGCATTCTTTGGCCCTTTCCCAACGCAAAATTTTCGAATTCTGTAATTCACATTTATGGTTAGATGAATTTTATCATCCCATGAATTCATTTTGTTCTCCTCCAGCTCACAAGACAGGTGCAATTCGCCCTCTTAGCGCTCCTGTGTACCACACTTCTAAGCATTGCCCCGTTTTCTCCTTCTTTTCTCTTCTGGTGCACGGTTCCTAATCTCCTCTCATATCCCTCAAGGTTCCTCCGCTTCTTTCAAACATCATTTGACCGACGCACCCCAAGTGTATCATTGGCTGTTTTAGACATTATGTTAAACTCAGAAATTTGTGATCTCGTTGCCACCATAAAAATATGTACACTTGCTTAAATTCCTCTCTACACACGTACAAACAAATCTTTTTCTACACAATTGATTATTCATTAAGATGAGGAAAGGTCAACTCGTCAGGGAAACTCGAGAATAGGAAACACTTCAAACTTTCGTCGATATTTCTACGGTCTTCTTTAATTTGATTTAAAAGACACAAATTCGACTCTAACTGAACACTTTTCACCGCGAAATTGCCAAAAATTAGCAAATCGAAACATAAGTACAGAAAAACATGCATTTAATTAGGTAAAAAAAATTCCGGCACAGTGGCTACAACGTACGTAAAATTCTCCAGAATTTAACGAAAAAAATCAAATATGGGCGAAAACGTAGTAACATTAGCGAGACTATAAAACGGTGCACTACAGTTCGCGTGTTGTGAACGATCTGTTACGCTTTTGATTCCATTGACATAAAATAAAGCATAAAAACTCGTTTAACGAATCATCTGCTGCATTCGGCCTTCATTGAAAAGCAACTATGAAGAAAATTTCATATAAAGACAAGCACTGTCGTTCATTGAGAAGCGATTTTCATGAGCAACGAATTTGTGGGGCATCCGATGGCAATGAGACAGCTCGACGCGCTTCTTTTCGTCTTGTTGCAATAATTTTTTATTTCTTTACAAGCTATCAGGTCTTGCTTGTCATCCGATCTTGAAACATTTTTGATAAATTAAAAATATGGAATAGTCAACAATCTCTAAATGATGCATAATAAACTACTATAATCTCTCATAAGTACTTCCGCATTGTTTGCAGCATAGTCAGGACACGCGATTGCTAATTCTTACAGCCGACCTAGTAATAGAAATACAGTAGGGAGGATGGGACGCAGGGGTTTTCCTTGCTGCAACCACCTCGGGTTTTACATTCATATTTAACCTGCATAAAATTACAACTATTCCTCTAATCTCTTGCAATTCAAACAAACAATGAATTAAATCTCAACTAAATCCGTGGCTTACCGTCCGCTACCTGAAATTAGTATTCTTAGTATTCACGAATGAATGGCACTTTCGGGCGTTGGCGTTTACTGGACGTTTGAGACAGCACGAGAACAAACAGGCTACCCTTGCCCTTCTGGACTAAAAGGAATATCAAATGCAAATGAAAAATTGCTCTTGCATTACAGCAAGGTAAGGTGTGTAGTAAAAGTCAGACTTTGCAACAGAGTCCAGAACAACTAAATTCTTTGGTAGATGAGGCAAGCAAAGCTCGGTCTCATCAAAAGGACGAGGTTCACGGAAAGTTATGTGTAAAGGTAGGATGGGGAGAATTTCTGCCGAAAGAAGTTTTTGATGGCAACACTTTCAGTACAGAGAGATCGAGAAAAACTCATGCAAGCAGGCTAAGTTAAGCGGGGGAAGGAAATTAACAAACGAGATAAATCCTGTGGGATAGGAGAATTTAAAACAATAATGGGAATTCTTGAGAAAATGAGTGTCAATGCAGATACTCGAGTATTAAGAAATTTAAATAGGAGCGAAAGAAATTTATTTAGCCGGAAGAAGTATATGATGCTGCGGCAAATTCATGCCGATTAGAAAATTTAAACTGGAGACAGAAATTCACGTAAGTGGAGGAATTTGAGAGCGCGAAAGGTCATTTTTCGATAGCGAGGGTTGAGAATGAATCATCAGGGTAGAGAATGAGTTCACTTAGAAGAGAATTAACTTATAAACAAGAAATGAATCCATGTTAACAGCTATTTACGCTCAGGGCATGGATTTGTGCAGCAGAAGAATATTACAAAAATAGCTAGGGTCATTTATTATTTATTTGACAGCCATGTGCATTACGACGTCGCTTTTGTGAATAAACGAAAAAATTCAACGAACACTAACGTACTGAGCTTTGCTTATGCATATGTACTAAACTCGGCTACAATCGCAATGTCGACGCTAAGAGATCAATGAAATTCTGTTACATATGAGTAATCTTCAGTATAATACAAAAGTAAAATAGATTCTTAAAATCAACAGGAAAGCTCCGAAATCAACACAGGCATGTTAGGAAAAAGAGGAACCAAAATTACACACTCAAATTAACGACCCAATCACTTTTGGCTATCAACATTAAAGTAAAATTTCGGAACCAAGATGATAGCCGAAGAATAACATGATTGCAATATTGTAGCAGAGGGCGGTGCAAAATTGATCAAGACTTTTAGCGGGCGGGCGACGCGAAGTGTAGTTGAGGGGCAATACGCAGTCGCACTCAGAGAATGGGCCACAGTTGCCAGCAGGGGGCGTGGCTGTTCATTCATAGGGGGGCGGAAACTCTAGGCAGGACGTTGAAGGGCTCACTCATGCCTAGATAGCAGCTGTGCAGCTTAGACACAAACAGCAGCCTGTAGCGACCCACTTCATGGATGAGGTCATCGCGCATCTCCACCTGAGAAGACATCATTATAACTTGAAAGAGACTAGTGACCAGGAAATGGTAGTGTACGGTACCTATCAATGGTCGTTTTGGACTTTCTGTGCAGTGGTTGTAAACTTTATGATACAAGAATTTCAAAGGGAATCGAAATAAAAATTCATTCTTTTCGACAATTCGTGATGAAGAAATAGAAATGGTCTCAATATCCTGTACTTCGCACGATGATGCAACAGCCATGGGCACCAAGCAGTACATGGAATGAGGCTACGCATGGCAGTGCATTACGAGGTCACTTGATCGGCACAAGAGAAACCAAAGATACTGTTATTGAAAGGCTGTATAGAGACAGGCACATAAAAAAGCAGCTGATGGAAACAAGAATAATTTGGACAAGATTACTCGGAAATTGTAATGTGACTCAGTTGTTATGAGAAAAAATAATAAAAAACCTAAATTGACGAAAAAAAATAAGTAAAAGTCGATTTTTAGGCATACATTCGGTTACGAAAAAACATAACATGTCATGGAAAAACTAAGGAATGAGTCACAAAAATATTCAGGGGAGATTTGACATACATAAATTTCAGAAGAAATTATACAGCACAGCAATGAGCGCACACGATGATATCTGTGGAAAGAATGTAACTTAAGCAAGGGAGAAAGTTTACACGAATATCAGATGTACCTGGAATGAAATTCAAAGGTAGATAAATAAGCATTAGAGGGAGATAAAAGGATACTCAAAGGTTTATGAAAAAATTTAGACGTAAAAAAACAAGCTTCAGAGCAGGTGCAAGAAGATCATAGGCAGATGCAATTAGAATAACCAACATATTAAAATACGACTCAACATACACTGACCGACTAAGGAAAGCCAAAAGATTGAAAAGTTTGTTAATACTCTATTGGTCCATTAGATCGAATTACAGCTTGTATCTTACATGACATTGGTTCTTCAAGTCTTGAAATGTTTTTATAGCTTTAATTTTGACCACAATTGAAGTACTATTTTTCTTGAAGTGTCTAATTACAAAGGAAGTCGCTATTGGGCACGTAGGTCTCTCTCAAGCTCATTCCATAAAATTTCAGTAGGGTTCAGATCTGGACAGTGTGGGGCAATCCCAATGAGGAAAATTTTCCTCACAGGATCCTCGCGAAGTAGCTTCTTCTAGTCATACTATAATTGTTTCAATCTAATCGACCTCGATTCCTCATACGTAGGGTTTAGTACATTGCTGGTCCCCTTTCTTGATAGAAGTGTGCTTTTGTGCTCTGCGTTATACCGTGCTGCACGGCGGCACACTTGAGTTCTCTCTAATTTGCGCTTTCCACTGGTTTGGAGCGCCGCGGCTGGTGACGTGGACATTCATCTGAATTGAACTACTTGTTATTTTATTATTTTCCATGGTCTTATCCTTTTTGGTTTTGTGAGTGTTTTTATTTGATCTAATTGTAATTTTACGATTTTCTCTACGTGCTCCTCTATTGCTCCGCCTTGGCGTATTTCCCCTTTGGGACTTGCTTGTACTGTTCTATTGAATTAATGAAAGCGGTTGTCCGCGCTACTTGCTTCCGTCATCCCCCTGTCTAACAGACAGGCGCTAGGCGCTCATATAGAACAGGTGACCACTTGCTAGTTCCTCTATAGGAACGCCTTGTTTTTCTTGTAAGGAGCACCTCCTCCTTCTTCTTCTTTTTCTGATTTCTCTTAACTACTTTTTCCTTCCCAAACTGAAAGTGCGCTTGCAAAAACTGACCGTAACCAATCTTTAGGTGAGTCCGAGGATTAATTTTATCTCCTCTTAAATGTGATATTGTTCCGTTAGAGACAAACAGATATTCTCTTTACAAAGACGATTTATTAAAATAGTGTCTATTTCCAAAACCAATTCATTAATGAAATTACCGTTGAAGCCCTAATGTTCCAATATAATTACGTACTGTGACCGCCATTGTTTGCGAGACATTTTTTGGCCTACCTCTTTAATTTTCATTATTACTTTTCTCATTAATTCAGGATAGTTGTGAATATCCGTGATCGGATCATAATAAATATCAACACTCTTGAGACAATCTTGAACTAATCAGAAAATTAATGAGGAAAATGAGAGAAAGATGCCAAAAATGTTTCGAGAACAATGACAGTCACAGAAGGCTTAGACGGAAATTTCATTAATATATCTATTTAGGAAATAGACAATATTTTAATGAATTAACTTTGTAAATGAGCGATATCTATTTGTTTTTCATATCCCTAAGTGTAACGTGGGAATGAATTCCGGAAACTTTCACCTTGCGCGAGTGAGTAAAAAATGGTTGACAATAAAAAGCTCAGAGCTGATAAAGTATGAAATATCACTACTGATGTGACTGCGCCCACCGCCCTGCGATTGGTGGTTTTTGAGTAATCAATAAGCTAAATTTGGGTGTCATTTTCTTAGCCTATTCTGTACGATTCATTGGTAGCGACAGTGTTAAGTCTAAAGCCTCACCGTGAATGTGGCAGGGCCGGCCTGGTCCTTGATCTCCGGCAGATAGCAGTATGACAGATACTGCTCCATGTTGCTGAACGTCTCCTGCACGGCAGCAGAGGCCGTATGACACACGCGATCACAACATGAAAGCTGAGACGAGCTCCTTCAAAACTTCCAGACACGATGCATTAGAAAAATATCACGTGGTAGTAGCAGCTCTCAAGTCAAATTTCGGGTAAATTGGTGATTTAATTTTACACCAGAGAGCTACCCCTGATGATGTGTGGTTGTGCAGCTTCATTCTTCTCATCATGGGGTGAATGTATAATGAGGTCATGAGTATAATCTTACTCTGAGCTAGCCCATAGGGGGAGATATGCGCACTAAACTTGTAAATTTTCATGAAATGTTTTTTAGGAACGAAACCTTTGAAACCAAGTAACGAATGACGAAAGGTTTCAGTGATCTTCTAACGGATCGTTTGAAAATAAGAAGCAATTGGTACAGATCTCAGTGACCTTTTAACGGATCCTTGGAAACCAAGCGACAAACCGCAAAAATTTCAGTGGTCTTGCTATAAAATTTTGAGACATCCTTATCGAAGTTATTTCACCAATGTCTGGCAACATCGGTGACTTCATTGAATTTAACTCTTAAGCTATAAGCCTTCCTTGATAAATTACTAACAGACACGTACCTTCAAGCATTTTATTTTCAAACATTTTCATACGAAGAAAACAACTAAAACAATGCAATTAGCACAGCCTTAAACGCAAAAGGCAACAAAAATTTTAATGTATAATTAATACGCTTCACTAGAACAAGAAACACTAAACCAAGCCCGGGGTATGAGGTCCTGAGGTCCCCATTTTGGCAATCCTCAAAGGCTTCATGTCAATTATGCTGCGTCGGGTGCAGCGGTCAAAAAAATTCAGTCTGACCGTACTTACAAAGAACACGTTATTATTCACAGATCCCTACCAAAATATTTTGGATGTTCAAGAGCTACTGAACAATTTCTAAACCATACACGGTACAAAAATCAGATTCATACATCTTCCTTCTCCGTAGGTAAGCTCAGACGTCGTGGCATTACTTCGAAGTAGTTCCGGCATCCAGTGCCAGGACCATAATTTGCAGCTTGGAAACGGCGAGGGAAAACCCTTATTTCCAGCCTACAATCGATTTATAATAATCTACAGCGAAAACAGAGCGCGGTTTTCATGAGAGGGTTCAGCGTAGAGCGTCATCGCAGTCATTTCTGGTAAATAAACTTGAATAACTTTTCCTCTAGATAAGCGAACGTCAGGTTCTCCGAACGATGAATTACGAAAAAGAAGGTTAAAACTAGAACTAAAAAAATTGCGTCATTAAACTGACAGCTTTGACACTATCACAAGCAAAAAGAGATGAACTTGAAGTATACAGGGAGTTGGGGAAAAAGAGGTAGAAAATTTCACACCTACTAGAAAGTGGCAAATGAAACACTTTTGCTTCTATGAAACTTGGCGACAATTTAGCGACAAAATCAAACGAAAGGATTTTTTGTGCGTAGCAACTCGAATTGATGAAGCCGGACTATCAAGAACTAAAAGACTGTGAAACCACTGTAGTTTTCCCAAGTCAAAACTTTCTATTAAACATGAGTCTTGTGGGGCCGTTGCTTGCTTTTTATGTGTAATCACTTTTTACTCCACGGTCTACCGTTGAGACCACGCTATGAAGCCTTTCAATTAAGAAACTTGTTAAGCATTCAGGTAGTACCTTTCTATATTTAAAGCTCTTCGTTTCCAGTTTTGTAATCAAGTACAAAAGAAGAAACAGCGAGTGTCTCTTACTCTGAATATAGCGATGTAGTCGGCGCTGGAGACGGTGACGTCACTATCTAGCGTCACTGTGGCTGAGCCCCCCTCGCCCACCCGCCACTCCCCTGTGGGCTGCAGCCGCACACACCGCTCCCTGTGGTCGCTGAACACCTGCACAACACACAGCAATCCTCTTTATCTTCTTCGCCGGAGTACCTAAAATTATTTATTATTTTAGCCGCACAAGCTTTCACCAATATCGCCGCCTTTACTAGTTAGATAAAGAATGCTCTCAACGAAGCGAAGTTTCTACGCAGCAATGAACAATGTGCAACAAGTTGAAACCTTGGAAAACTTTTTTGAAGCGTAAACATTCATAAATTTGATGCATTCAAGTTGTTATTTGAAAAATACAACACCTACATCATACATTATAATAATCAAGGCAATCAAGTTCTCAACTAAAAATACCTTGGTGAACTTTGGCCATCTCATGAACACGCATTCATGCAGTACTCTGCAGTGACATAAGCACATATTCATGTAGTACTCTGCAGTGACATAAGCACACCTTGGCGCAGTACTCTGCAGTGACATAAGCACACCTTGGCGCAGTACTCTGCAGTGATAGCACACCTTGGCGCAGTACTCTGCAGTGACATGAGCACACCTTGACGCAGTACTCTGCAGTGACATGAGCACACCTTGACGCAGTACTCTGCAGTCACAGGCTTGTGGTCGCTCTGGGTGTAGTGCGGCAGGGCGGCGTAGCTCGTCTGCTCCGCCGTCAGCGTCACGTTTTCGTAGGCCTCAGGCAAGACCTTGTGCAGGATCCTGTCCGTCCACGCTGGTCGCCGACTGACACGTGGAAACATACAGGCAACGCTCTTAATTGGAACGAGTTACGAGAGTCCAATTAAGGAGCTTGTTACAATTACAGTAAACGAGTTTTCTATTCTAGGCTGTGAATTTTCTTTAACAGCATGCTGAATTTTTATTTGATAATGAATTTTCTACAGAGATGTAACCACTAGAATCCGTGGTATTTGGATTTATATTCAAATTCGATGAAATTCTAATAAAAATCGTTCAAAAGTGGTGCTTCGCTGGTATTAAAATATTCATAGTGAATTTATAATGCGAATTGAATGGCTTAACTGACCTACAAGAGTATAACTTTCTTTCTTGTATCATAGCTTTCATTTGTTCCCCTTAACGCCTCACAATTGTGCAGTCTAAGGAGGGACTCCACGCACATGAATGGAGGGACTCCACGCAACTCGGCAGAGAGGACAGTTGAAATAGAGAGGATGATTACCTCAAGTCGTACTCAGACGTGTGCCCCTCCTTATACTTGTAGGTGGGGGGAAAGGTGAGGCGAGCCTCGGTGAGGGGCTCGAAAGCGTCCCCAGCAGACTGGGCTTTGTTCAGCTCGTCCAGCTTGTAGAGCTCGTCGGTGCAGCCCTTGCTGACCTGGGAAACGATTTCTTCGGCGGTGATGTCCGAGCACAGACGGAAGTTCAGGTCGCCCATCCAGAACACATAGCTGGTCGACAACGCAAGCAAAAATGAACAAGAAGTATTCCTTTCGCTTTCATTCAACAGGAATGGAAGTATGGAATGCAGTTGATAAGAATGCGAGAACTGAAACAAGCTGAGGGGTCCTTTTGGGGTTGTTGCCAAAGTCATATACTGTCAGATAACGAAAAACTCGAGAATGCGAGTTCATAAGTTTACTCCAGACTAGACGTCAAATTTTCATTCAACGCCCATTCAAACGAGTACAAAAAGGGAGTAAAGAATAAAGTTAGTGAACATGTAGTTGACAATGATGCAAGACAAATTCACGAATTATCGAGTATACAAACAGAAGAAGAAAAAATAGTTTCGTATGCATACAATGATACTTGCTACTAGATATTTATCAATTATTATACAAACAACCAGCACCAATCAACATGAAACCAATTGTATTTATCTTCGTAAAATAGTCAGGATGTGAGAAACCCTTTAAATATCTATGAGTCCAAAGTGGAAATGAAAACATCATGTAAAATACTTCATGCTGTTAAATAATTCTCTGCAAGAATTCGGGTGAAGGTAGACACTTACTCGTGATAGAGGACAGAGGTGGTGGGGGAGCACTGGGGGAAGAGCGTGCTGTGCAAGATGGCGTTGTACTGCTGCACACGCTCCTCGTAGCCGCCGTCGTGCGCCGCAAGGTGGCAGTTGACGCAGCACACGGAGCAGCCCCCCACACTGAAGCGCACGCTCACGCCTCCCTTGTTGCCCTGGCGATACCATTTGCATTGGTGCACAGAAATTTGTGTAAATACTTTTAGTGAACAGCAAGATCGAGATACACGTATGTACGCTAATAGTTGCTAAGATAGCTATGGTAGAGTAGAGGATATCTACTTAGGAGGCATGATAAAATGTTCATTCACGCCACTTATTATTGTGCAACTAAACCGTCAGTGACCCGTGTATTGTTGATGAGCTAAAATAACAGCTCGTTTCCAGCACTCCAGGTTTTTCCGAAAAAACTATGATGAAAAAAGAAGTAAAATAGTAGTCATAACTGGTGCTGAAATTTAGCCGTAACCTCTGTACTAGCAAACAAGCAAACATTTCGGACTTAACAGTGAAGGATGAGGCAACGAGAACGAAAAATCTAGTCGTTTCTGACTATAAAATAAACACAAAATCTTTTATGATTCATTACTGCTCACGCACGTAATTTTTAAATGTTTTCTCTTTGGTTTTCTGGTTTGTTTTTGATCTTTTAAGACTTTTTTCCCTATTACATTTGGTTCAGGTTCACCAAGTTTGAATTTTACAAAAAATCTGACCAAAGAACTTTACTTCTTCCATCCCCTCCCGAATGTTCCGTAAAAGTGATATTGTCTAGTCTCTCCTAACACTTCAATTATTCCATATTAGGGATTTTTGCAGTTGGTACTTCTCTGTGAGGTTTTTATATGCATCAATCGTAAAGATTTCCTCGATTAATGAAATCGAGGTACCGCAATCTTCACCTCTAATGCTGAATAGACTACATTTATCATAATTTTGTAAAATTCTCGTAGCTCTTCTATGGTCAGCTCTTCCTTATCGTCCTCCAATAACTTCTTCACAACTGGACCCATACAAGTTCTAGTGCGCGAGTTGTTTCTCTAACAAAAGTCGAATAGAAGGCAAAATTTTTGCGTCCAAAAAGGAAGGATATGAAAGCAGATGTATACCAAAAAATAATTGAACTATTAAACCGAAATATCCTGAAAAGTTTCAAACATCTCTATTTCGTTAAATGAAATAAAAGTGTTTTAAAACATAAATTCACCCCGTAGACTAGCATAGATTCCTTTTGAACATGTGGTGGAATTCGTCACGTGACTAATAAAATGAGTTATTTGGTGGAACAGCGTAATTCGAACATCGCGGGAGGAATGAGCGGCGCTCTCAGCCCAAACCTCCTGAGGTGCTCCCCGATGCCTCACCCAGAAGCCGCCGAGGCCGGTCCTGGTATAGGAGGAGCGAATGTCCCGCAGCTCGGGCACAAACGTTCTTTTCACGATAATTGACAGCACACAGCCCTGAAATAAAAATATCATTCTCAGGGAATGAAGAAACAAAATAAATTATTTTACTTGGACACAGTCCTCTATAACTTGAAGAGATAAGGATAGCAGACGATGGATTTTACCTAAGATATATCCTCATCACAATTAAGTTTTTTGCTTCAGGTCTAGGCACCTCTCCCTAGTTCATCCCCGCCACTAGATGGCACAATCCAAGCTCTCACAAAGACCCTCCTCGAGAGAAAAAGGATGCGAGCTACACCACAATCGGAGCAGTTCCAAGGCTTTACTAACAGCCATCATTCACCACTATTCTCTGGCGCACACTTCCCATTCTAAAGGGTTCAATTGTACATTCAGCGTTTATAAACTAATTCAATTTTTTTGCAATGGCTTTAATGAACTAAATTGACGTATTTACTCTATGGTATGCCTTATCATTATACGCCACTCTGACATTTTAATAAATACTTCACGACCAATCACAATGTGGTAACCCCTTTTTTGGGACACCCTTTGCATATATATAAAATATGCACATCATTCACAAAACACTTCTTTCACTCTAATTCAAACTCAATATCACTTCAGTATAATTTTCCCAGCTCTTCATACGTTCCTCAACACACCTTTTCCACACTTCTCCATCCTCAATTCGGCTGGCCTGGAGTTTACATCTCTTTTAACTCCGATCTTTTTTTTTTTTTAAACGAGATGCAGCTTGCTCATTTGTTGCAAACAGCAAATCACAACCGAACTCCACAAGTTATCCAGCCTCAATTACGTTTAAACATATCCCCTCGAACACTCACTAACAAGAACTAGGTCTATGCAAAACACTGCATTACTTAGTTTTTTACAGGGTGTTTAATAATGAGCTTCGCAAAAATTTTCTTTCTACTGATGAACAAAATGATGAGACAAGAAAATTGGCTTTACTAAAGATAAAAATACATAAACACACAACTTGTATGCATAAATTATTCGATATGGTAGTTTTTTGCCTGAACAACTTACCAGAGATGCTTGAAAATTACCTTGCTCACCATTCCATCTCAGTTCTGCTTTCATTGTTGCTGAATTTTGACTGGTACTCAGTCGAATCTCATGCTTTTGCTTGTATAAAAATGTGTACTTCTATGGACATACTCAAGAAGCTCATCTTTGCCATGCATGTACAAACAATCTTTCTACTATTCTTAGCACGTTGGCTTCGATGTGCGCCATATTGGTATAAGGAATCATCTAACGTAATGAAAGCACTAACACATACAAATATAAATTTTTAGGTTTTCATGAAATTTGTGTTCACTACTCAAATAAGCTAGTTTAGATTAGAAGGAAAATAAATAGGATTACCAAATTTGAGAAAACAAAATACTTCATTTTTACATTCACAANAGATATTTGTCGACATGAAATTTTACCTGTATGGAGAAATTGCGGCCAATGTGTTGAGCCCGCACTACACAAAACTGTTGGAATTATGAACTAAAACAAACAAGATGCAAAAAGGCTTCTTTGACTTTCTACTCTTCAGCATACCTGGAGCCGCTCACTGGCAATGCGGACGTAGTCGAAGGAGCCGAGATGATCCATGATCTGTTTGGTCCAGGGCTCCTCAAATACCATATCAAGAACCATATTCTGTGGCTGTGAGCGCACCTCCTGCAAGCTGCCGATACAATTAGAGCAATGCTGTGCTGAGCACTGGTCCTTATTAGTAGGTTATATGTGTAGACATTCATGCTTATAGTAACAGTTCCTAATATAGAGGTAACAACAATGTTCCAAATAGATATACAAAGCTCATTTATATGTATAGACATTCATGTTTGTAGTAACAGTTCCTAATATGGAGGTAACAACAATGTTCCAAATAGATATACAAAGCTCATTTAAAATCAAATAAAAGCTTGATTTTTCAAAGGTATAGAAGAAATGATTCCTTTTGTCACAAATTCAAAACATCAAATTTGTGCATCAACAGGGGGGATCTGGAAATAAATGCACATTTGGGAGACCCAGCAATTCAAGCAAATACAGGATAGTTTTTCTACTTAAAATATTTATTGTATTATTTAAAAACTTTCACTAAAAAATAAAGAGATTAATAAGAAGTTGGCAACACAGACCAGTAGCAGCAACAAGATGAAGGGCAGCAAAAGTAATGCTATTAATTTGCATGAATATTCATTCATGTCTTAGGCAATCATTGCACAAGTAGCTTGAAAAATGTCAGTTAGAAAGTGATAGAAAATATTATTAGGTTCATAATACAAAGTACCTATGTTATTCCTAAATGAATATCATGCATGTTACAAGTGTTCACAACAAGTTAATATGTGCAGAGCCCTTCCTGCTTTGTGTTAGGTTTCACACCTACCACTGAATGCTAGACCAGATGTTGGGCAGCTATAGATATGGATAGAACTTACCAGCAGTAAAACTGCTTAGCTAGCATGAGTGTAGATATCTGTTCTTAGCACCTAATTGTAT
The DNA here is from genome assembly GCA_014899125.1 of Orchestia grillus. Lineage (NCBI taxonomy): Eukaryota > Metazoa > Arthropoda > Malacostraca > Amphipoda > Talitridae > Orchestia > Orchestia grillus. The sequence goes on from VOMN01091827.1 coordinate 17,086, forward strand.
TGATTGTGTCACCATACAGGATCAATTTCCAATCAGACATGCCTACCAGTTCTCTTCAAAAACTACTTCACAACCCATATATTTTAATAAAATAAAAAGAGCAAATAAAGATAATAATAAAAGTATCATAAATAACAAAAAATAATAAAATGCCTGCATACTCGGGGGTAATAGATACCCTTCAATAACAACCAAAGCAACAAGGGAACAACCACCACAATGTGTGCACAAACCTAATGATGTAGATGTCAGGCAACAGTGGCAGCACAGCAGTACCCGAAGGCTTTTTGCCTCCTGTCTTCTCCTGACCCAAATTCTTGAGCCCAAGTAATACCGATAAATCTTCCTCTGGCCATTTGGTCTGTACATTCCAAGTGATGCACTTTATTCTGAAAATGAGAGAATGTTGTATTAATCAACTTCATCTTCTACAGCCTGCAAATTAGATGCAATTTAGGATTTCAGCATACACAAGTGGACATAGCAATATTACTATATGAATTCTTATTTCTCTGAAATTTCCTTCCATAAATTGAAATGTAGCCTTCATTTATTGAAACACACAATCATTCTGGATAATTCTTTTAAACTTGCACTTGCACATTATGAATGATAGCAAAGAGAGCTTGCCAAGCTATAATTAGAAAGGTATGTCTTTGAATGAAGCAACCATCAAACTCACTATTTTTAAAGATTCTGAAAAGCTGAAGATGTGAGGGCAAGTTACTTCAATATAGATGAGTATGCAAGCAACTTGAAATAAGAGGGAAAAAACAGTTGAAAACATAAAATGAAGTATCAATTCATCATTCAAGTAGAAGATAGTATCCAAAATTGGATTGCTCTCAGTACAAACAATAAATTAACAGCATTTATAATTACTAGCAGACAAAACCCACCAAAAATGGCGGGACAAAGTATGTTCAATTCTTAAGATGCCCTTGAATTACCGGTAACT
>VOMN01091833.1:0-14869 GCA_014899125.1 Orchestia grillus
TGTGTTGGTGTGTTGTGTGCTGGTGTGTTGTGTTGTGTACTGGTGTGTTGTCTAGTGTTGTGGTGTGTTGTGTTGTGTGCTGTTGTGCATTGCTGTGTTGCGTCCTAGTGTGTTGTATCATGATGTTTTGTGCCCAAAACATTATTTGTGCCATGATCTGTTGATGTGTGCTGATGTTGTGCTGTGGAGCTGTTCTGTGAAACCATGGCATACATTGCTTTTTTGTTGAGGTCTCTTATCATTATTTTCCATTAATTAGTTTCAAATTACTACGGTCTATTATCACAAAATCAGTGCGGAAATTTATGTCGCATGATTTTTTCGATTAGAGTTTTCATTTACTTTAGGCTTAATGTTTCATCGTGACCCACATCAGCTTATTATTTCATCCTCGGACAGATGATTTTCCTGTCTTATCCGACTTCGGAACGACCTTAGGATCATGTTGCAATCGTCTATTGTCTCCCAGTCCCACACGCCTATCTTTGTGCTTCAGTTCCCACCCTGGCTCACAAATTAATTTCCACCTTATTTGGTGGATTAATTTTACATTTTACTTCAGTTTCTTCGTTCATGTCTTTTGTTCGCTTTATCACTGTGATATAGTTATCAATTATATGCACTCATTTTTTCATATTTTAGGTTTCATTTTGTAGTAATTTTTTTACGTCTTTCAAATCATTTTAGCTGTTTTTTTTTGATGCCTCTTTACGACCGTTCCTCAATTTTTCCTCTATTTACTCACAGTAACACTTTTATCACGCATTTTTCACACGCACTCAGTACTTCTAAGATCGCTCCGCCATCTTCGCCTGTGGCGCACTGGTTAGCGTGATAGTCTGACAGCTAAGAAGTTAGGGTTCGACTCCCGGCTCAAGCACTGATTTTCACGTAACCACGGGGTGCGTCCCTTGGAAATGGAAGCTTTAACCTCACATCCCTCACGCGTCGGTGGTTGTAAGGCATTGAATTAATGAAACTAACTATGAGGCACAGATCGACGTATCAGTTACATTTATTTGCACTTTCTTGTTCGGTTGGGACCACTCCTGTTTTCTAGGGTTATTGCTCATAGCTATTTATGTTGTTACGGCATCGTTTCAATGTTAATAAGGCCTTTTTACCCTTCAATTTGTCTTTTAGAACTCATTGAATTTTTAACTAACACTAACAGGAGAATGCTCTTTGTCAGAATTACCTCTCCCCCACCTCAACGGCTCCCTAGGGAGAGGTCATCATCCCCACCCGAGGAGGGTTGTGGTGAGTGAGAGGTATTCACCACCGCCACCAGAGAAGGGTTGGAGTGAGTGAAGGGTATTCACCACTATCACCAGAGAAGGGTTGTGGTGAGTGAGAGGTATTCACCACCGCCACCAGAGAAGGGTTGTGGTGAGTGAAAGGTATTCATCACCGCCTCCAGAGGAGGGTTGTGGTGAGTGAAAGGTATTCATCACCGCCTCCAGAAGAGGGTTGTGGTGAGTGAGAGGCATTCACCACCGCCACCAGAGGAGGGTTGTGGTGAGTGACAGGTCCTCACCACAACCAAGAAGGGGGTGGTGAGTGAGGGGTCTTCATCACCACCAGAGGAGGGTGGTGGTTGTGGTGGTGGTGGGCGAGGGCTGTGGGATTACTGTGAACGACTTCACCAGTTCGCTATCATTTCCCACGGTGCCTAGGGCAAGAACGTAAGTGTGTCAGTGTCTTTTTGTGGTTTGTCAGTGAGTGCAAATGCATCTTAAATGCAGTGCAGACTATGCTTTTAGCGTAAGTAATATTTTTCTATCTTTAACTACTCGTATTGTACAAAAATTCGAGCACATTTTACGTCACCCACGCAGTCATACGGCAACACTTTTGTGCCAGATCCAAAACAGGCCGTCACCGTTTAAACAGGATTTCATTTGATCTGACGGTCAACTCAACCGAGCCATCAGCAGCTGGGTGAATTTGTCATCATGTGGAAGGCTGAGGAACTTACTGGGCTTGGTAAAAATGCACCATCGGGGAAGTCCTGACGAAAAGAACCTCTTTGAAGCTGATAGCCTCTTCAATCGGTCGCCATGCTGACACAGTGAAGCGATGTTTACCGAATCCGTGAAACACTGAGTCGCATGATTGCGTCTTGAAAACGGCCACTGGCCGGAACCTCCGTAATGATGGGAGGCGACTGTTTAAAAAGATTGGGCCAACATCAAGAATAATTTTTGAATGGCTAATGTGTCATGGGCTTTGAAAACATCACAATGTTAATTACTCACGCGCATGGAAAAGAATGCTATACCTGAAAAACAACCTAATTTATCGCCAAGCCACAAGACATTGCGGTTAGAATCGGTGGAAAGTGCGTTACGAACCTTTCAGACTTTTCAAAGTACTCCCCTCGGGCATCTGTACACTCATGCTGGCAACTTTTCCATGCGGCTTCGACGTGGACTTCGTTTAGAGCTTTAGTCAGATCGATTTGGACCTCTTCAATGGTTCCAACACGGTCTCCTTTGACGGCGGTTTTGATCCCCCGCAAGAAATAGATGTTTGCCGGGGCTAGGTCAGGGCTCTAGAGGGGCTGGGACTCCGTTGCCAAGTTATGCCTGGTCAGGAGTTTCTAGGCCCTCAGAGTAATGTAGCTGAGCGTTTGGGGACCATCATGGCACAAACCCTACACTTGCACAAATTACCGGGATCGATGTGTTATGCTCTACCTTCCCACGACCATTTTGAAACAATTTCAACTATAGGGAAATTTGATAGTAGAAGAAAGTAGAGTTCCTATGCGGTTCCTGAATCATTTGTTGTGAGTCGTGGGGCTCTGGTTCAACTTGGCACAAATCTTGATGGCGTTATATAGTTCGATAGTTTTCTCCTTTGCAAGTCGTGACATAGGCCTTAAAAGGATTGTTGACAGAAACAGCGACCGTGTTTTCCCCAGAGCGCCTTCCTGATCTTGAAAGTGTCGGGAAGCCAAGAGTCTTCTCCACACCCCTAATAGTCTCCTCCAGAAACCTAATAGTCTCCTCTGTAAGCCTAAGAGTCTCTTCCGCAAACCTAAGAGTCTCCTCCACAAACCTAATAGTTTCCTCTGCAAGCCTAATAGTCTCCTCCGCAAACCTAATAGTCTCCTCTGCAAGCCTAAGAGACTCCTCCACAAACCTAAGAGTCTCCTCCACAAACCTAAGAGTCTCCTCCACAAACCTGAGAGTCTCCTCCACAAACCTAAGAGCCTCCTCCACAAACCTAAGAGTCTCCTCCAACAGGTGTAATAGCGCTTCTACCTAGAGGAACTGCGAGAAATGGCAAATTGCTTAACTTTACCTTCCGAACGCACCTTAACACCAACTGATGTGATAAGAGCTACTCTCGACGCTCCTGCTAGATGGGAAAGAGGTTGGGTCGCAAACGAGCAATAGTGCCATTGTCGTTTTAGTGACCAACAGGATGGAGGTGGTGCATTGATTTTGGCGAGAATTATAGGAAATGAACTCAGTTGTCGTATCGAGAATATGACGGCGCAAAGATTTCATCTTCATCTCATTGCAAGCTTCTTGAGTCGAATTTGGGCCATGAAAACACAGCTCTGCATAAGCAACAAAGGTAAACATTTCAGTATGATAATGCACCGTCTCACTCGGCAAAAGCTGCGTAAAATTTCATGGGATCAGTATGAACCAGTGGAAACTGACGATATGACCGCCTTAGTCTCCCGATTTATAACCAATAGAGAACTTGCGGGAAACTGTGAAGTAGGACGTATGGAAGGATGGGACGTATGCTGTGGGATAAAGTGTCCCAATGGGCGGCAGTATTGGGTTACTTCAGCTATAGACAGGCCGACTTCTATCTTTCATGTCCACTTTGTTCTTTAAATTTTCACATTTTCTTCGTTAATGTTCTTTGTCATTTTTTTTTCTTCATCCTCAGCTTCTAGTTTCTATGCGCAGGGATACTGTGTGGGAACACACCTTGTGAGTAGGTTTCCCGTCCTCTACTGATAGTCCACACTAAATGGTCCTTTTTGCTCTCTCTGGATTCCATTTCAAGTGAGTAGGACCTCAATCTAACCAGTCATCTAATCTACCAAGATCGGAAGGGGCTTACTAAAAAAAATTATGGAGAGCGAATGATATATCAACGAGCAATTTGACCGGGTTTAGAAAGAAACAATTGACTGAATCTGCTCATGATCGAATTGTGAGCGCTATCCTAAGAAATGGATGTTTTGTGAGGTGCTGATTGATTGTTTAGAAATATTAGTGATGTACCTCTGAAAAAATAAGAATGCACAAATAAACAGAATTATAACGAAGTTGATTTATTTAGCAACCTTTTAGGGTGAATTTTATGTAACAATGTTTTTTTTTCAATTATATACGCTGTCAGCGCGCCACGGTTTAATGTCAAATTGAGTGTTATATATTTTTTCTAAAGGTGACGGAATGTTTTGAAGCTAGAACAAAAGTGTTGCTGTATGATTCCGCTTGTGTTGTAATATTTTCATTAACTTTTGGAGGATATAATTAGCTGACAATATAGAAACATTAGGTAAGCCATATGTTTGGTATGCAGTGCGCTTATGTTTATTTATGATTAAGATGTCATGCGTTTCAATTCCAGTATTGCAAAGTCTAGTTTTGCAAAGTCCAGTGTGGCAAAGTCCATTAAGATCAAGTCCAGTATGACAAAATCCAGTATGACGATTTCGTGAGTTAGTTTCCGAGGTCTTCCACTTTGGTTTTCATGCAAATGACTTCGACGATTGTAGCTCTATTTTTTCTGAAAGGTCTGTTCTGCCTCAATTTTGATTGCTTCGCTTTCCTCTATTTTTTCCTTACATTTAACTCCGGTGTCAATTTATGCAAAAACCGAACACGTGCTTCTTGGACAACGTTCTTGCTCCCTGGCATTTTTGTCGACATGCTCCGTTGCTTGCGCCTCAGCGGCAGTAGCCCGGCATGGAGCCGAAAACGGGAGTCCAACTAAAGATCTTCCTGCAAAACTCGAAGTATAATTGGGTCTGGGATTTGTTAAATTAGATTAGAGCCGCAATGCACATGGGAAACAGAAGTTCGACGCTTGACAAAATATTGAGAATTCATCGTGATACGCTGCAGAGCACATCTCTTCCCGGCAACTTCCTGCTATGATCTCATTATTGCATGCTTTTCCAATGGTTTTTCTTTTGCTTTCAACTACTCTTTTTCAACTTTTCTAACTTCTAGGATTTGAACCTTCGTCTCCGAGTTTGTTCTTTCTTATCATTTTTAATACGCATGTTTGAAGTCTATCAAAATTAAGCTATTCTCTCTACACTCCGGGGCCAAACACAACGAAGTTACCATCATATAATATAATGTTACCATCGACAGAGTGAATTGAATATAATTGGTGGCTAGCGGTCACGATCAACAATCACAATTTTTCAAACATGCAGCGATCGATTCACGTGGATTGAACTTGCTCGGTCGTCGAGAATATTTACTGGGATGAATTTTACAGCTCTTGCAATTGCTGAATTATGGCTTTCATAGATAGAATGTGGGGTTCATTCGTCAGATTGAGTTTCCGAGAGAAGAATGACTCATTGGATTGTTTTAATTTCAGCAAAAGTAGATTTTTGCCAGAAACCCATCGTCCATCAGGCCACATTTAAGGCTTGAATTCACTCTGAAAATCGAGTTTCATTAACACAACCTTAGGACTTCATCCTTCTGGCCGTACACAACTGAAGACAATAACTGCCTTGACGTCATTTCGTTGCTTGGAAACAAATTTTCTTCGAGGCACTGCAGGACTCAAATCGACCTCGTCATTGACTTTAATCTAAACGTCACACAGGAGTCAGAATTAGGAGTGAAGAATTGCGAGCAGTCGATGTGGGGATTGAAGAAAAATTCCTCGTGCCACATCCGTATGAGGTCCTTAAAATTATGCGGTACCAAGCACCAGATACATAGAAAACGAGTCATGTGTACCTCTGTCATCCCCAAGCCTTCCACTGTCTAGAGAGTGGTGGAGTCTTAGCCACAGAAAGATAGTGCAAAATAGTCGAAAATCAACGTAAGTCGAGGTGATTTTACCTTTATACCTCACTGCCAAATGTTGAAGCCGTTGTCTGACGTTTTTAAAAAGCGTCGCTTGGTACCGCAAGTTTCTAGGGGCCTCATTGGTTACCATAGGCCTCTCGACGGTTCTTGACCTCATTCAGCAGCTCCAGCGCTACTCCTCGTGAAATTTCGTTAGGTACCTCTACCTGTACGAGTACCTCTTTTGGTAGCAGCACCATGTACGAGTACCTCTGTTGGTACAGGCACTGTGTGCCATAGTTGGTACAGGTGCTATGTACCACAGTTGGTACAAGCACTGTGTACCACAGTTGGTACAGGTACTATGTACCACGGTTGGTACAGGTACTATGTACCACTGTTGGTACAGGCACCATCTACCACTGTTGGTATAGACACTGTGTTCCACTGTTGGTACATGCACCATGTACCACTGTTGGTACAGGCACTGTGTACCATTGCTGGTACAATCACTGCACCACTATAGACACAAGGCAGGCTGATCATAACCGTCCAAATTAGGACCATGGCCTGTATTAAATTCTTCCTGCACGAGCCCTGGACGCGCCACAAGTCCTGTCCCGGCGTCACAGGTGAAGCTCTCTAGACAGCTCATATGTTCAGCTGCGACAACGTCATATTTTTCTGTTTTGCAGGGTGGGTGTACACTGTCCATTGCGACCAGTAGAGCTACAAATTTAAACTTTATGCACGTGAGGGAGTAAAACATGAAAGGAAACATTTTCTGAATGAAATTTATTGGTTGGTAGAATTGTAATTAATTCATTCTACATGCGCACCCGTAATGTCCAAGACGTACTGTGCACTCTGTGGAGGAGCGGCAGGCCGTCCACTGCAGGCTCCCGTGGAAGTGACCGCAATCCTCACTTTATGGCCGACTTCAGGGATTGAGTAACGTTGTGTAGCTAGTTATAAGATACTTTCTCAATTCCGTCTACTGGCCAATAACTGAAGGATTCAAATCTGGCCATTTAGACGGCCAAACATCTTTATGTGCAAACAGGGGGTAATTTTTCGCTGAGGCTCATAAGCGAGAGCTGAGTCTTGAGCGAACAAAACTTTTTTGCATCGCAGTTCCTCGAAGTTCAAGGTGACATGACTGTAAACAAAATCTTTGTATACTTAGCGGTATTGATGTGAAATTCTGTTTCGATAAAACGAGGAGGCTTGATTTTACCATCGCTTGCAACTCCCGCCAACACCCATGGCAGAAGCTGAATTTCTACTCTCCATGACTTTGAATAAGTCCCAAGTAAAAATTAACCTCGAGTTTCTGCGGGGGTTCTCATGAACAACGAATTTCTTCTCTTCCACAAAGAAGAGAACAACTTCCCCATCGCCTCAATTAGTTCGATAGCAATGAGCTTCTCTCTCGCCTAATGCCCTTTGAAAGTGAAGTTCGAATACTTTGACGCCTTGTGCGGTAGGACTTCATTTTTAGGTCAAGTCTAGGATATAATTCAATCACAGATACTACCTGCAAAATAGGGAAATGGACATTTAAAGTTATCCCAATTTAGCCTCTATCCCCTGGTAATGCCTTTTGTGTTGTAGCTAGGCTGTGTCGTGCAGTTTGAAGTTCATTTTTTAACATATGCGCCAAAATGTTTTGCCTCTTAGTCAATTATTCGTAAAGAAATAGCACTAATTTTGGATAAACAATCGTATGTTTTTTAATGAAATCTTTACGTGAATAGATATTTTTCAACCGAAAGCTTGGATTTTGTGACAATCGACCTACTCCAAACTACTCGTAAATTTCTCTCAACTAGTACTAAGTTACTCCAAGCTAATCGAAAATTACTCCAAACTCCAGTATATCCAGTTGACTGGAAACAAGTCGTTAACTAATCCAAGTATATAGTAAATTGCTGCCTTCACCCGCTGACGGTGAAGAAAGACTTCACGATGCGTCGAAGGAGCAACATCATGGAACCCCGCCGCTGGATTGACATGAATTTCCACAGTGATAAAACAGACGCGCAGATAAAATTTGCAATTGAAACATGAAAAGTTTGATTGGTTATCTATTAACACCAAGCCAAAAATGGCAATTCACCAAGCTCTACGCTGAATAGAATTTTCAAAGAGAAGCAGAACAACATGAAAACTGAAATTGAACGTATTTTTGTGTTATGCTTACAGCCTTCTCAAAATGAAATCCTTTTTGCTAACGTCTCGATGACAATGATCGTGTTTATCACTGACCAAGAAGGCGAGAACCAGTTTCCTAATAGTATCATCACTATTAGGACCACAGCAGCTTCTGCCCTGGCGGCAAATGACGGCCTGCTTCTTTGTTATGAAATGTGGGCCCCGAACCGGGCCTGGGCAGGGCAGCAGATGGCACCTGTAGGCCTTGATTCGTAACAGGGAGACCAGCACTCCCTGACATCAAGGGCTTCTTGACTTTCTTCATAGCTCAAAACAATTTTAAGGACTTATGCAATTTTTGACCACAAGTGTAACATCGCTTAAAAAATAATACAAACATGGATTTTTTATCCTATTACAATGAACAGGTTTTTTTGTGTAGCTACTTGTGGGCTCGAATAAGTTCTATGACTTCTAAGGCATCCTACAGGACCGTATGCCAGGCGTACATAGACATGTAAATAACGTAAGGTACATAGCCTTAACGTACACAAGACTGATTAAGTGAAGAATTCATTGAAGGGATAAGATATAATTTAAAACTATGAATTCGATAAAGTCTTCTCAACGGAGACCATGCATTCTATAATATAACCTGAATTACTTCTCCGACGTACGATGTGAAGGGTGTTTCAACAATCGAGTAGGATAAGAGACTACAATTTAACAAGTAACGTCTGCATATCTTGATAAGAAATAGGATTCAATGTTTCGATTTGGATATTTAGAGTGTACTTCTGTCAGGACCGGCAAAAGGCAATGAATTCCAAACTGTAATATCGTATAAATTGTATACTAAACTATATAAACTGTAATACCAAACTGTAATGCCGTATAAAGTGGTGAAAACTAAACTGCGACCCGGTTTTGGAATAGTAGGGAAGTGTAAAGTTACTTCCATTGCTTGCCGAATATTTATGTCGGTCTGTTTGGGCCGAAACTAATTGCTTCCTGTCTTTATCACCCTCATTACTCAAAGTTTTATTCATGAACGTACACAGAGAATATTGGTAAGGAATAAGAGTCTTAAAAATTTGCAAGCATTCATATAAATCATTTGAATGAGCATTGTATTCCGAACTGCTCATCACCCTAATGGCTATGTTTTGTAAAGGGAAAAGTATGTTAGTTTTACTTTTATTAGTTCCATGCCATGCCTTTCTGTCCTATTGTAGGCACAAATCCAAATCTTCTCTATTTTATTTTTTACGCTTCAGCAGGCAATATACAGAATTTTAGATTTTGTTTAAAATCCCTATAGAATTCGATACCTTAGCGCCAATATATGATTTATGCTCTTTACAGGCCCAGTTTTATTGATGATAATTCCTGGGAATTTTGATGAACTAGTTTCTCCAATCAGGCAGTTACTGATTTTCGAACAGTTCAAACAATTTATCACAGCAAGTGTAGCATTATTTAAATTTTTTTGCAGTCATGGACTTGAATTGTCTTGATGTGTTACGCATTAGTCGTGAGGCCACAGGTCCGGTACTACAGTCGTGAGGCCACTCGTGAGGCCACAGGTCCGGTGCGGGAGGCCACTCGTGAGTCGTCAGGTCCGGTACTACAGTCGTGAGGCCACTCGTGAGGCCACAGGTCTAGTGCGGCAATCGTGAGGCCACAGGTCTAGTGCGGCAGTCGTGAGGCCACAGACCCAGTGCTGCAGTCGTGAGGCCACAGACCCAGTGCGGCAGTCGTGAGGCCACAGGTCCAGTGCTGCAGTCGTGAGGCCACAGGTCCGGCACAGCATTCGTGAGGCCAAGAGCAGACCGCCCGGTACTATGCCGGGCGAGTTTTAATGACGAGGCCGAAAAAAATCTTCTTTAACTCCTATTACATCGAACGAATGTTTAAGAGCTCTAATTGTTAAAAACTAAGCATCTATGAAACTCTGGGACATTCCAGTTTTATTTGCGCTCACTGTATCCATAGAGGGTACCTAAAGGAAAGAGTTTGTGGTTGTCTTGGGGGCATTATAGTTCAGTTAACAAATGATTAAGGAGGAGGAAGTCGCTGTTTATGCAATAATAAATCCACTTTACACAGCCTAGTCAAAAGAAGAGCCGCTCACTTCTATCTGACATGCTCTGATAATTTTTCTCTGCGTATATAATTTCAGAATTTTTTGTTCAAGAGAAAAAATAAGTCCTGCCCCTTCAAAAGTGTTCATAAATGGCCAACAACCTCTCAAAACTGCCTTTGATGTCGTCAATTATGTTGGAAGCGTCAAAAAATGGAGCCCGTAGTCCCACCGAGACACCATTAGTGTCGGCGCAGGAACGCAAAAAGCGTCGCTTGCTTGCGAGAGCACATCGACACTCGGCTGTGAGGCACTTCAGGCTGTCATGTGTATGGGTTTCCACTGTTTCAGACCGGTGGAAGAACGAAGGTGGGGCGAGACCCACATGAAGCCATGGACCTATCTTACATGACCCCATGAAGCCATGGACCCATCTTACATGACCCCATGAAGCCATGGACCTATCTTACATGACCCCATGAAGCCATGGACCCATCTTACATGACCCCATGAAGCCATGGACCCATCTTACATGACCCCATGAAGCCATGGACCTATCTTACATGACCCCATGAAGCCATGGACCCATCTCCCATGGTCCCCACCGTGATGGCAACAGGTGGCCGAGTAATGCTCTTGCTGAGCTGGGCTAGGGTCTGCGACCCTTTGTGCTCTGTTGTACTCTCTGCTGCTGTGACATGAGGTAACAAGGCGTTTTGCGAGGTCGCGATGGCCACGTTCACTCTTCAATGGGCGTTTTTTTGATGACAGCGAGGTGTTACCTGACAATAACACTTGCTTGCACTTACAGAGCCAGAGTTGTCCGAGATTGGTGGTTTTCTGAGCATGGAAGAATATTTCCAAGCATGGATTTTGTTAAGTAATAAGAAGGTAAACGTAATCATTTGAGCAAAAGATTTCAGTAAAATTCCGTATCAATCATCGACAGCTCCGTCATTTCTCCTCCAGCGCAGCTCCAGCCCCAAGCCAACCTGGCTCTCAAGACATGCAAAAAGCAAGATAGTAGTAAGCTACATAGACAATATCCCGAAGTTCCTCATACCTATTTTATTTCCCGGTCAAATTGGATCCCCCTGCGCCACACGAGGATCATCATGTGTGTGCAAAGCAGACCTCGATACGATCACCGTGTTGGGCTTATCTGTGGGCGACACACAAGGGAGCCGTACAGGTCCTCTACAGCGCCCGCTTGTAACAAAATCAAACTCCTTCTTATCTGAAGAAGTCATCTCCATAAACAATTGTTGAACTATTCAATAACTTGACTCCATTACTGGTGTCGTATATTATAATAGGACGAGAAGGTGAGCCAGCAATACGCTGAGTGTGTTATCGAGAGAGAAGAGGGGCCCTTCTTGTTTTGCTTCAGGCTCAGAAAGTCTCCGATTCTGTTCCAGAATTAATCCAGCATAAATTCAAAGCCCGGACCTGCCAGTGCGCTCAGACGTACGAGCAAGACTTTCAAATGTGCCATGCATTAATAATTGTATGCCATTATTAATTAGGGGCTCCTGAGAAATGCATCTTAAACAATCCAAGACAATTTTTTGCCTCCATCAAATCGGCATTCCAAAGCGACTGAATTTCTTCGGCCGTTTGGCTTGCACCTTGGAGAAATTTTTAATATTCGGTAGTTTTAAGTTGCTCAACTGATATCGGTAGAGATACATGGAATCATTTTGAATACTTGAATCCGTAATTGAATGTATAGCAATTCCTTATTAATCAATGTGAACTTAATCGAACTTAGAAGCTAGACAACCATTTCTGTACCTCCTAAGAATTACTATTATATGTACATACATATGATGCAGCACATTTGCGGAGTCTGCTACTGCAGTAATTCATTTTACTAACTGTACTAGCTCATGTTTAAACTCCTATTATTTCATCGCGTCCATCCATAAAACGTATATTGCACTTGAAATGCTTTGTCAGAATCAACCAAATTATAATACGCTACGTATATTTCACTGCTTATCTCTCCATTTTCTGTCACACCTGCAGTAATACGATAAGACAAAATTAGCTCCGATAACACCCGACTTGCTTACGCCTCAAGGGGTAAAAGAAGGCAGAAGGATTAGGATGGACTTGTTTGTCTATCGTATGCCAATGGAACTGGCGACTCCAGAGGAGCGCTGTTAGCTTTCCTCAGCTATAAAAAAGACCTTCGGGGTTTCTACTTTTCGTGCCCACTTCTCATATCTTGTTCGCTAATTATTCCTTGTATTTTCTCCACTTTATTCTTAACTTCCTGTTTTTATGCACTGGAAGCGGTCTCATTCAACAGCTCGTGAATATGCGAAGGGATACCATGCACACAAACCAGCGGCACTCCAGTGTGGCCAGGGCATAGAGGCCCAAACATTTTCAATATATTCAGGATATTCAAGGGAAACCCTCGGTGTTAACGCACATGTGCATACATTTCCCGTTCACGGCAGTTCATGCTGTATGATGCCTTTTTTTCGTTGTTTGATATCGCTTCCGAAGTGGCTAGGAAGCCTTAAACTAAGCTAAATAACGATATGTGATGACTTGAGAATGCATGGAATTTGTATCAGAACAAATTTGGAAAAAAAACAAATAATTACAGGACGACGGCATCACCCGTTCAAACTTCAAATTTCTGAACAAATGACCCACCCCAAGCATTTGAACTCATGCTTGCCTCGCGTACACCTTGATTTACCTTTGTTTTCGACCGCTCAGTGCATCACTTTCCTGATATATTGCCGTGTTCATTTCCAGGATAACGCAAAACTGCAGAACGTCAGCATGGTTCTGAAAAGTTTTCCAAAATTTGCATGCTTTTAAAGACGTCGAACCACTGGAGAGAAAATTAATGATTTTTTCTCTACTATTTGGTAACGCACAATCTGACGACGGGGAACAAGAAATTTTACGATGTCGGAACTGCAGGGAAGTGAATAAAAAATAGCAGTATTAGGTAAACCTCATTTCACTGAAGTCATTAGGATGCATTCGTCTTTACGGTAAATGCCACCATGAAATTTTCTCAACAGCGCTTTTCTATTCTACCATCTACTCTCAATTGAGACCGACTAAATTCTTTATCACAGTGTATAATAAAAAACAGAGCTAAAACTCTCTCTAGGTACGAATTTTCAGATTCCTTGAACTTCACTTCTAGGTTGCGAAAACGGCGCTAAAGAGCGTCAGGCTCACTCGGGCTGCTGAAACTTCAACGCCAACTTGAATTTTCGTCCAAAGCTGATTTGGAGCGCCAGGCCGCGCTGCAGACGCTGCCGTCGCCCCACTCGCACGACGGAGGGCTTCGTCTCACAGCAGCGGCTGCAAGATCTAAAACAAAATCTATAGCCGCGTCTGTCAATATTCAATGAAAAAAGAGCAAGGAAGGCTACTTGCAAATCCATCGTTTGAAATGAGTGATGAATTTGAAAGTAGCATTCCTTGCTCTTTTTCCACGGTGAAACTGTGCAAAACACGAAACTGTGACCCGCTCAGTATCCCAATTTTCGACATCGTACCGTGCACGGGTTCAAAAAATTTCCAGACATGTCCTGGTGACGGAATCCCCAGCATTTTAGGCAATTCATACGGGCTTCCTATTAGCAAAATTATGATGATACTATGAAAAGTAAGGCTAACGATAGGATCCGAGTATCATAACACCGTCCACTACCTTCTGTTGAAACAAGCGTTAGGCCTGATGCCTGTGCGTGAGACACGATGGCTGTGAGTATGCTTGCTGTATTTCTGAATGCCTTCTTTTTCCTCCGCAGATATAGAGTGGCTAGTGGTGATGGTGGGCACAGAACACAGGTGGTGATGGTGGGCACAGAACACAGGTGGTGATGGTGGGCCCAGAACACAGGTGGTAGTATTACTACTTGCTCTTTTATTTCCCCAGACCTATCACTTCACGTCTACCCCGGGTGCCTGTGCGTGATTGGTGTCCGACGACACGAGACTAGGCCACAAGCCCAAATATGATCCACTTGGCTTGTTTCAGTGGCCCTATTCTATTCTGTTCTATTCCATTCTCGTGGCGAATGCTGAATATCGTTTATATTCGCTCCCAAATGAACTTGTACGACTACCTGGACCCTAATATCACGAGAGCCTTATTAGCGTACGAAATAAGAAAAACTTCAAATTGGAAAACATTTATAGCTAAATTCAAGGACTTGCACAGGCGTGATGATGCCCCTGTCACCATGGTTGGGAGGCAAGGAATAACGGTTGCAGGTTTCAGCCGCTCGAGAGCAAAAGAAATGATCAAAACAGTCTGAGCGCATGTGTGTGCACGACGAAGATTCAGAAAATAAGAATCTGCCATCATGCATTTTACCAGAGTCATGAAGAGAAATTACGGCGGCGAACGTATGTCCTGACCTTTCTTACAGCAAAGGAAGCAACATTCAAGCATGATACTCAACTGTTTAAGAGACTTGAGAACTTGGGATCATGTTGGGACGTAGAGAGCAGTTCAGAGTGCCTCGCGGTGGCCCGCACAGGCCTTACATGGAGTGCAGGTGGCGCTGGGTCCTGCGTGACGGGGGTCACAACATCACACGGCCTCCCACTGCCCCTGTCACAGCTGCAC
>VOMN01091834.1:0-34842 GCA_014899125.1 Orchestia grillus
ACACTAATTTAAAAATGGGTTTCCTTTTTTGCGTCACCCTGTATATCAAATTTACATAGGTTTTATTGCAGTATAATATATGTATGTATATACAAACGTAATACCAGAGAAAGTTCCCCATCGCACCCATTGGAGATCTGGTGTCGTCATATATTTGAGTTGATTTTAATTTCACGCTCTTCTTGAAATTAAATATTACTACTTGAGCTTTTTCTATTACTCGAATATTCCAGATATTGAAGATGAGCGTAGAATTGCTCGAAAGCTGTATACTTTGAATATACATCTAATTATTTAATATATTTTTACTCATTTTATTTCACTATTCATATGCCATTTACTCCCGCTAAACGTAAACCAACAAGGAAAAAATGCTTTGAACGTTACCCAAAAGCACATTTTCAGCATCGTGATTACGATGTGAAGGAAAAATGTACACAGATTTAGTAAAAATTACTAACTATTCCCAGACTACGAAAGGAACGTCACAACGAAGAAGAAAGAAGGGAGAGGGAGTTGTGTCTGCGGCTCATCATCATCAAGAGGTGCCCTCATTTGCCCCCTTACACACTTTGTTCTGAAAACATCGCCCTTAGTTTTTCGTGATTTATTCGCCTGCATTTTCTCAAAATCATTTTTAAACAATTCATACTTTTTATTCCTTTCATCATCTTCATATGTCCATGAGGTTACATACTCCGAGAGCCCTCATTAAAACCAGACTTGTACCTTCAAACAGCTTGCCGCTACCCACTCTTCTTCGTCTTCAAAACAAATCTTATTTCGCTTTTACGAGTTGCCAGTACGTACATTGAAATTTCGCTCGCGAATATTTCTTTCTGGTATCTGCTCCTTCGTTCACTGAAGCGGGCTCAGTTCAATTTCCAACGCGAGATTTAAACGCTTACAGCTGTGCTGGCACAGTACGAATACCCTCATTAGAATCAGCACTCCTCCCCACCGCGTCTCCCCTTTTCCCCTGACAAGTTCCCTCACCCTGAGGGGAACCGCTACACAGTCGGAGTCTTGTGTTGGTGTAAGCAACAAGTCGTGCGACAACGCTGTATCTTTGATACCAACTCTCGCAGCAACAGCCAGGCCTTATGTTCCCATTTATTGGGCATTATTACGAGTGACTGGAGGTTATCAACGCAACTCTGCTTTTCTCCAGTGAAAAGTTTCTTGATGATTTCAGTGTGAAATGTGTAAAATTTGTGTGCACGTTTATGGATGTGTGAATAAATCGAGCCCACCTAAAAAGAGTGAGTCCTTGGAGACTATGTTACTCGGTTGTTGCTCCTTTGAAGCAGTATCAACGTGACTTGCAGAATTGACCGCGCAATTCACTTTTCATGCAGACGTAATTTGTTTTTTGACATAAATAATTCATTGGTAGGTAATTACAAGTAAAATTTATCATCATATAGCTTAGCTCTCACATTCACTCCAAAGCATCATTCTCGTCATGAATGTTTTTTAGTGGAAGTCACATACGTTATTTTGCTTCAACGCTTCCCTCATGCAAGTTAATGGGCGATATATTTCTAAATCCTTTGTGTTCGTTATTGTCTCTCTCAGATTACAACATAATAATACGGGCATTGAAAACCTGTAAAACTTTAATATTCATATGTAGTTTTTGTATCATATAATATCGACAATTTTATCTATCTACCTTTGTATACATTGTAAATTTAATACTACAACTTTGATCACCTCGCTTAGCTGCTTGTTGGCAGCCGTGCACTCCCTTCAGTAATGACACCTGCCAGAAATTCAGAACTCATCTCTCAATAATTGAATAAGGGTTCTTCCATCGTATGATGGTTACGAGGTGCACCGGGACTAAAGTGAGAGAAATATTTTATTTAGCCTTGAATGCTTATTAAAAAATGAAGAAGAATCATTAGGGACTCATACGGGACTTTACACTCCCTTGACTGCAGACCTGACTCCAGAATAAACAGAGAGCGAAGTTAGTATTCGATGCCCATACTTGGGCGTCTTCCACACAGTCTTCAGGTATTGACTGATCGTGTGAAGAGGCCTTTAAGAGCGAGGCTATCTGAACCCTCTGGTCTCATTAGGGCTACATCAGAGGTCCATTGACCCACTCTTCTTCTTCATTCAAGTTATCTTCTAGTACAGACTTCAGCAAAGCCACCAGATACTTCCAATTAGTAATGTAATTTTCAGCTGATATTTGCATAGTATTGTGCTGTAAAGATTAACCTATGAATCTCATTTAGTTCGATTCATTTGTCTACCTAAGCATCATTTTGTTCTTGATACACCTACTTACTTCAAATTTACGTAACGTCCTCATCATCTCAAGATTCTTCCGTTTACCCTAACTGATAAGACTATCAAATACGAGAGTGTCTTGTACGGTACACGTCCCAAGCTCCTCAACTGCTACACTTTTATTCTTCTTAATAACTCGCATTCTCTAATCCATATGTACGATGCACATCTCGTGAAAAATTATTTGGTAAACCGCATTCTCCAAAAATTATCTTTTGGACTTTTTACGCTCGAGATTTATGCTTTTTTAAAAGCTCTTCCTGTCACAAGTTCAAAAACACTGCCTCTCCTGCCCCGTCACTCGTCACACCGTCAACAGAAGGTGCGTGCATTCACGAAAAATTAGGCTCACGCTCACCGTGCGCACACGCAACAGGGTTTCCGGCGTGTACGTGTGAAAACGGGGTCCATTTGTGCTGTACGAGTACATACGTATACGAGGACCCGTCAGAAAGTTAATTTGCAGAAAAATGATCTGGAAAGCTTATTTAAAAAAAAACAGTTATTTTCCGTATGAGAACCGTCACGGTTTATTCACTTTTGTAACCTACATTTCTAAGGGTAAATTCAGTACTTGGAGAATTGTTTTGGACGGTGGAAATTCAAGAAGGAATTGTACGAGTTTTCTGAGAACTTTTTAGACTGTCCATCGTACATAAAAAAGCGATAAGTATAGCACTGATAAAAAATTATATATATTAGCAGTGTCCGAAGACAACTCAATTTCAGGACCAAAAAATTAATAATAATGAAAGACGCGCCTCAACGCATATCTGGACTAAAAATAATAGTTTCACATTTGACCTCCTTATTGACCAGAATTAGTTTCATTGAAGACTGCGCAATACAAAATACTTATTACATGCAACAATAAGATGTATCATTTTTCAGAAACTATTTCAGCAGAAGAACGATAGGAAAAATGTAATCATAACATAGCGACCGTTTGTAATCAGCTGAAGGCTCAGTTACCAGTGATTTCACGGAGAAATGGCGAATCCTACCAAAACCCTCAAAGCTTCCGACCAAATTCTAAAACGCAGAAAAGCATCGCAGATTGCCAAAAAAAATCCCCGAATAAGTGGAAAGCAGACTTGCAGGTCGGAGATGAAGTTAAAATCCGGTGATGCAAAAGGCAAAAGATGTTTCAATGTCAGTGTTTCTAAAGCTAACGCCACGGTGGGCACGAAGGACCCCGATGAGCAATTAATGGAAACAAAACAGTACTCGCAGAATTCCTTACTCTGCGAAATTTTTCCGTCTGTCAAAATTGAAAATAGTGCGGTAGGTAATTCAAAAAGTCGAGAATCAGCGTTGAAAGCAGCAAGCGGTCGTCAAAATTCAACGTTCGCAGACACCAACTTCAAGAGCATAGAGCCACTGACCGCAGTCAACGGTTGTGATGGTAAATACATGTACGATCAGCTGTCTCAATCATCCGACATGAAAATGGCGTCAGAACAGTCCATTGGCTTCCATACATCAGTTTCCCCACGCCAGCCAATACCATTCGGCAGCGCCGATAGCTATAATTGTCCATTGCTAGAAAACTTCGAGATAAACAGTGCTTCTCCCGTGAGACTGCCGCCAATTTATCCATCCTTGTTGGAATCTCCTTTATTGTATCAGTCTATACCATCCGTGCCATCATCGTATACGAATTATTCTTTGTACCCGCTTTCATCCAGCCCTCAAGAATATTCATCCGATCCAGTTCTGTCATCAATATTCTCAACTCCGATGTCTGGATGCCTAACTTCTGCGTTGGGATCCAAAGTACCACACTCGTCAACTCTTCTTCCGTCACACCAAGACGTCCCGCCGTCGTTCGAGGAAATAGCTGACGGAACTGGGGCGCCAGCAATTCCATTTCCCATTCTAGAGCCCCTACAGGTCGTAGACGACACAAAGGTTGTGGTTGGCACTGGAATCGAGGAACTAACTCAACCTTTGGATTACGGAAGAAAAGTAAAAGCACTAGTTACTACTGAGCAGCCAGTTGGCAACCACCAATGTAGTAAAGGAGCAGCCAAGAGTAGCAAGAACCAAAAGAACGGGACGGACACTTCGAGCAAATGTACATTTCAGGACGACGCGAACGGCGTCGGTGTGAAGCTAAGGACTCACGCCAACGCCCGCGAGCGAGACAGGACTCACAGGTTGGTGGAGGGAGGACGAGGACATCCAGGTCCACAAACGAGGAAAGTTTGATACGCTTAGGGACCCTCAACTTGCATTGTATTCATGATACCCCACCGCACAGCATGTGCATTGAGATGGTAGAAATCAAGGTAACACGTGCGTTTGAATTTCGGTAGGGAAGATTTTAATGCAAGGGAAAGTGTGTCTAAACTGACAACGAAAAGATATTATATGAAATGAGTTATAGTGTTTCCCTAATGGACAAAAGTGATCTGCAGCTCACTTCGTAAAACGACATGATTGAAATGAATATCAAGGAGAGAGAGACACGCACATAACTATATAGCGCCAATTTCATAAAGAATAATTTGACCATATAAAAAGATCCCAATTCTATTATATACCAATTTTGGGTGCACTGATACTATACAGTCGTCACCCGCATACAGCGCTAGATCGGTTCCAGTAACCAGCCACTGAACAGTCGTTTCCGCATATCAAGTAGAAAAAGTATCAAATAGCATGAAAAATATCTGTATTATCAGAAGCAAATAAAGAGAGTTATAAGACACAAATAAGAAGATAGAGCGGTTGTTTGCTATAAATCTATAACCGCTCTAGCGCTTTATGTGGGAGGGGACGACGATTGTACTTGAACGTTCCTTTAAGATTACTCCAGTAACGTCACTTGTGCGTGATGTGAATTCATGTTTTGTCCCAAATTTTCAAAATTTCACACCACTTAAGGACACGCTCAGTTTCAACGCGCCTGTCCCCTTAAGATACCTATCTTCTTCCTCCCCGAGTAGTGTGAACAGCGCCTTCGTGGCCCTGCGGTCGCTCATCCCCACAGAGCCCGCCGACCGCAAGCTGTCCAAAATCGAGACCCTCCGTCTGGCAACATCGTACATCAGCCACCTAGCAACACAACTGCTGGCGGGTGCGTGATAAAGTGACAGAGATCCCTAATTTGGTTGGTACTCCTGGGTTTTTTCAGGGTTGTGCCCAACGAGATAATCTTGTTCTTCGAAAGTATTTTTGCTTTAAGCCCTTGAGTTTTGAAAACAAAAGTCGTTGTCCAAAGTTAATCAAACTTTGACAGAAGTGTTGTTTGCGTTTATCTAAGACCATCCTAAAATTTGGATGTATCGCTTGAGTGATGTTCTATGAGAGTCCCGGTAAGCCTCTACCTTGGATACCTTGGAAATGTTTGGGCCTTCACACCCGGGCCACACTGGGGTGCCGCCGCTCTGGCTCAAAGAATGTAAATATTACTACAACACAGAGAAAATTTTCGCCGGGACTGAGGTGTCTGTAGCACTCAAAGGTTTAAGCATGCGTGCAGAGTTTTGCTCAATAACAGTCGTTTTCTTGATATTCTCAGCTCACTGTATTGGTTTTCATGGGAGTAAGTCCATCGCCATCGTGGATGAGTTCCAGATTTCAGTGAAAGGATTGTACTTCGGTGTTGTGTCCTCAGCGGAGACACAATTAATCAAATGTATTTTAGAGCGCGAATTCTAGAACCATTCAATAGAGGAAGAACCGAATTATATACTTGTTTTCGAATTAATTTTGCATTGAAATTCTGTAGCTGGTGAATCACAAAGAATCGGACTCATCAGAAGAGCTTGAATGGTTTTAAATTCCGAAAACAGCTCTATTTAACAGCACCTTCTCTAACATACATAGCAACCCAAAACAGCTGCGATGTCGCACATCAATCAATAAAGCGTTTTAATTCGTGTTAAAGGGACCTTGGGTATTTTGCTATTTCGAAACTGAGTAAGGAAATTGTGTAATAACAATTTCACGAGAATAAGAAACCTTTTGAAACTTTACGAGTGACCGACAAGACATGTCAAAATAAGCACACCAGTGTGTACATTTGACTAGCAGCGCCATGCTCTGTTACCGAGTCTCGGTACTACCTTCACTCGCTGGTAGCTCTGCCACGCGGTTTTCTAGAATCTCGCACCTCATAAAGTTAACTTTCGTTCGGAGACGTCAATGTTTTGATGTAAGATAAGAGTCACTGCTCGTATCGCAAGAAATCAATTGCGTAATTCTAATTTGATAATTCGGGTGCAGTTTAAAACTAAATACATGACTAACACGTCTGCAGGTCAACCCTGACTGCTTCATAGCACCTGGCTCGGTGTAATGGGATACGTAGCTACTGACACGGTCAAATGCTTCGTATGCTGAAGTGATTCATGACTCTAGCAGTCTCAGCTGAAAGGGCGCAAATCTCTTATGAATGCAATTAAATATTATATTAACTTGAACTTCACTAATTTTAACTTGAATTTCACTTATTTTAACTTGAACTTCAGTTATTTTAACTTGAATTTCAGTTACTCTAACTTGAAGGTTAAATGGTGTAGACGTAAGGGCGACAGCCTTGGCAACATATGATCATTCTACGCCAAGTATCCCGACCTTGTACTGATCTTCCTTTAAATTATACGTGGAAAACAAGGTCATTCCCTCAGCATGATTGCTCCAACTAAATAACTTTAATTTATTAATCTTGAAAAGTATCCAGAGCGACGATAATGACACCCGTTACATCACGTGGCGAAATGTCTCCTCTGTCTCATTCATAGAGTCAAATTTTGTCCCATTCCAGGGATGAAATTTTGTCTCATTCCTGGGGTAAAATCCTAATTGCCATATTTTTGTACCACAACCAAATTAAAAATAATGTTACGCTATAACTTCGCTGGGGTCACTTAACCTTCGGTCAGGTGAAAGAACTTCCAAATACACCTGCCTTCAACACAGGTGATGCGAGCAACAAATGTAACACAAATATGACAGAAAAGCAAAGTTTTATAGGGACGATGGGCATAATCTGTTATTTGGCAGCGGTAAGACAGAAAATAACCCTTACTTGGTCAGGAACAAAAATCATGTTAAATAGTGAACAGATTGCGGTTGAAGTTACGCCAATTTAGTGACATACGAAGAATAAAAAGCATCGCGCATCCGCTGGCTTGTCACACCCTCACGATGCCGCCGTCCTTTAACTCAAAACTTGAATTTTTATAATCGTTTTGGTGCCCAGGGCCAGCCCTGCAGCCGTGCCTGTCTGCAGCAGCACCGGAGAGCGTGTCGCCCACGGAGCGGACTCCTGTCTGCACCTTCTGTCTGGGGTCCCTTAAAAAGCAGGTAATGAAGGGGGCACTCACCTGAGACAAGGGCAGGTAATGAAGACAAATGCAGGTAATAAGCGGACACTCAGCTGAGACAAGGGCAGGTAATGAAGGGGGCGCTCAGCTGAGACAAGGGCAGGTAATGAAGCGGGCGCTCAGCTGAGACACAGGCAGGTAATGAAAGGGGCGCTCAGCTGAGACACATGCAGGTAATGAAGCGGGTACTCAGTAATACGTGAGTCAGACTCTAGCTTAATACATGACCGATTCCGCCGTATCGTAACTACAGTGATCGAAGCGCATTTTTGCGGGCTCATCACATCCAAAAATTAGTACAACCCTTTGGTTTATTTCTAATTGGGCTGTTTATCCCTTTAAAATAGCAATTTACTTTAATTTGTTTCAGCAACTTCAGCTTCAGCACACAGCAGCAGCGGCTGAAGCCATACAGAGTCTCGCTTCAGCTTGAGAAAGTATTCATCAAGCACCGAGCTCTGCACACTCGAGCTCTGCATACTCGAGCTCTGCATACTCGAGCTCTGCATACTCGAGCTCTGCACACTCGAGCTCTGCATACTCGTGCAGCACCCTTGTCACTGTGGTCTGCAGCCGCAAATTGATTATGAGACCACGCTGAGAGTGGCCCTTTGTGTGTGTAGACAGCGCCCCTGTAAGCCATCAATGGGCGCTGTATCATCAAGTGCGGTTACTATGACTACACACACTCCAGTTGTGTGAGACACTTGCCTTGCAGCCGGAATATGGGGGGTGAAGTTTGGTCTCTTATGAATGGTGAACCTGCACCACAATTGTGAATTGGTCCTCCTGTTAAGGGATAAAGCGAAAATGTTGTCACTTTCTCTGAACTCCGCTGTTTTTCTCAGAACGCAAACAAATTGACGATACAGGAAGTTATTGTTTATTCAACGAAATTCGGCTGGTTATAGGCTTAGCGCAAACTAAAAGCCGTGCTATGTTGTTTGGAGGTGATAACATGTATTATATGATTAAATTTATACGTCGCCATCAGTAAATAATTACCCGTGCCGTCACGATACTAGAACGAATATATGTACGGTTGCCGCTCCTGTGACTATGAACATTTTTGATGTCTCTGTTGGTTGCCATGGTAATTTTAGAGTTGCATTTCATATTTTTGTCATCATTCGGACCAGAGTAGAGACTTATTGCTTAAAAGTTATATTTTTGTACTTGAATAATATAATAGATGTTGAGAACAACCGTAGGATTTCAGACTATCTGCGCCCTGCAGTTAATATCACTCACAGATTCTTATAATTAAGAATCAGGACTTGAAAAGGACAAACCTGCATGGTTTGTTCGGCTGGTTGTAAGGCTGAAGCCATAGGTTGTACAAGCTGTTCATTAATTGCGTTTCACAGATCACGGAAGGACAACTGTACTGCACTTTTCCAATGCTCAGCGCATCTTTTGGAGTGAAAAGTTGTTCTCGGCTGTAGCTGTCTTTACGATACAACTCAGGATGAGTCAAACTTCTGAAAAAATTATTTTACAGTAGAAAAGATCAGAAAACTGGTGCCTCCAATTGCAAGTGCTGCAGTACTAAGTTTCTTAATTGGTTAAATGTATATATTGGCTATAAGCCCGCAGTATTTGGGTAGGATTAAAGGCAAATTTTAATAAAAGAAGTAAAATCAGAATCCAAAGTTTTAGAATGTCGTCTTAGGACTGAAATGCGAATTCGTCAGCTAGAGTGCGATCAGGGTCCGATGTCCAGGCCGGTGCAAAAAAACGTCATCAGTTCTAAGTTAGCCCTCGTCAAACTGGACCTTGCATGTCGTAGTGCACAGTGGCATTTTATTACTAGCTGAGGCATGCGGGGGCTTCCATGTTATTTATCCATTTAAAAAAGCCTGAGAGTTTTTTCTGTTGTGTTTTCAGTCGCATTGCGATACGCAGGCGTCAGACCTACAAACTCGTACAACCTGGCGCTTACCAAGGAGCCTAGAGACGGACTCGAGGGGACGAATTTGCGGCTGTAATAAGCTACGTTCACGTATCTGTCTCCCTCTTTGAGGAGCCTTCACACGATCAGTCAAAGTCTGGTGACAGTGTAGGCAGTCAAAGTCTGGTGACAGTGTAAGCAGACACCCAAATATGGGCATCGAATTCCAACTTTGCTCTCAAATCTGAAGCAGGCGGGACGTCAAGTGACTGTGTAGTCTGACCTGCTCTTGAATTGAGACCAAAGTTAGCATTCGATGCCCATATTTGGGTGTCTTCAGACACTGTGTTCAGACTTGGACTGACCGTGTGAAGGCCTCTTCAGGAAATCCA
This sequence comes from Orchestia grillus, assembly GCA_014899125.1. NCBI lineage: Eukaryota > Metazoa > Arthropoda > Malacostraca > Amphipoda > Talitridae > Orchestia > Orchestia grillus. The sequence goes on from VOMN01091834.1 coordinate 9,924, forward strand.
TTCACACAGGGTCGTTCTAAAAATTTTACTAGCATGAATTGTGGGGGCTGGTGATAAATGCGCAAAAAGTTACCAGTTGGCCTCTTTAAAGTTTTCTCATTATTCAGGTTCAATAAATTCCTGATTTCATTCTCCCTTGTAAATAAATATGAGTTTTGTATCTCTCTCTATCATTCAACTAGGTTGAAAAATTAGGAAAACTGTAGGAAAAAAATAGACATACTAAGAAAACTATGGCTCAACTAGATTGAAAAACTAGGAAAACTAGGGAAAAATATGACTCGACTAAGTTGATAAACACAGTGTATGAAGTTTTTATTAAAATATAAGCGATTTAAATCTTATTTGAATAACCAATGAACTCTAAGTAGTGTGAAATAAACACAACTAAGTTCAATTTGAAGGTAGCAGTTTTGGTCACGATTATCTCCCTTTAGCCGCAAATTCAGAATAACCTAAAACGTGAACTATGCAGGGATTTTGAGGCCAGTGATAGCGATAAAGGTCATTTGTCTTGATTTTCCTCGTCTCTTTGGTAGTTCCTTCGAAAAGCGATGCAACAAGGTTTGGTGAAAAAATATACATGTTTTCAATAAAATATGTTTTCTATTTCAATGTTCCACATCATTCTCGGGTCAAATTAGAAGAACGATATCTTTTTCATTTAGGAATTAGATGAGAACTTATTCACATGGCTCCGCAGCGCGTCGGTAGCGCGCATGCCTACTATTCAGGAGGTCCCGCGTTCGATCCCAGGCGGAGTGCTGTCCTTGGGAAAGGAAAATTAAGCCAGACATTCTTGCAAGGCTGCACACCAGTGTGGCCAAGGATGAAGTGCCCGAACTTTCTCAACGGAGTTCACGAAATCTTTTTATGCCCAATAATTGTTTCGAATGGGCGGGGGGGCGTTTCCGTCCTTCCTCACGTCGGGTTAACGTTCTAAGGATAAGAATTGAGGTGAACGCAGGAATTTAATTGGCCGTACTATGAGTACATATATAGATATATATGAGTATATATATAGATATGTACTGTATGAGTACATATGTAGATATATATGCGTGCGTCCCAATAAGTGCACTTTGATGCCTCAGGCACATGCGAGTTTTTAAACTACAGGCGATATCAAGATTTTATATAGCCTTTAGAAATAGTGACCATGAATTTTCACCACCACTGCACAATTTTAACGGAGGGAATAACATCAGAATTGAGCTTAGAGCACACGTCAATTGAGACAAGCATAGACCGACTTACTATTCGCAGAGTTGCAAATGTTTCAAGTCAGAATAAGTCTTTTGAATCAGTAATGTTAACAGAACTAACTAAACACCCTCTAAATGTTTTTTTCAAATTTAATTCATGAAGGTTCTTCGCATTTACCATGTTTTGTTTCATACTCATTTCCTCATTCGCTGAATTAACGTCAGCGGCAACCCAAATGTACCTTCGAACATTAAATAGAAGTGCGCTCGAATATTAAATAGAAGTGTGCTAGGAAAGAGAGTTTGGCTCTCGCTCTTATCGTAAAGTCTACGCGTAAACTTCAACCATGGACGTAAAATTTATTTACGCACTTTCCTCTCGTGAGTGAAATAGAGGCATTCGTAGCCTTGATCCAGAGTGGCTGCTCAAGAGGTTACCTGTACGCTCACCGGCGGGTGATAAGATGGCTGTCATGGGTCGATAGCAATCATACGTGCGTGTGATAATACTAGTCAGCAGATAGAGCTGTTCTGTCGCATCACACAAGCTGTGATGCTTTGTTTAGTTCTAATCACGAGTTCGAGCGTGGAATAGCAGGTGTCCTAAACGATTGCGTGAACCGCGGTTTGATTTTGAGCTACAATAGGTTATGTATTTTAACTGCATTTAGAGCAAATGTTCTATAAAAGGTAAAGAAATATTGTGCTTTCGTTGGACTCTGATCATAGAAGTCGTAGTAGAGTTCTGCCACCGGAAGCATTGGATAAACTATTATTGCTCTGTAGATGTAAAGATACGAAAGAGTTATTCCATCTTCTTAGGCCAAAACCAACGCATTTGAATAGATTTAAGAAGAGAAAATGCGACAAAGAATTATTACAGCATGTCCTCACAGCCGCCAATATTTGACACATTAATTCATAGCTATCATCCACATCGGTGTACCAGCTAGGAAACCGATAGTGAATCCACTCCAGACGTTTCAGGTGTTCTTAATTTGAAGTACAAGAAATTTATACTTTGAGAAATGCAAGCTGCGCTCACTTCCCTCTAAAGATTTGTATCTTAATTTCTGGAGAGCTTTCAGATTCGAGTCAAAGCGGTTGCTGTTCTCAGCTTCTGACCAGGACGAGCGACACTCTCCTCATGGGAAAACGTTATCGTGGTGGACCTCAAATTGCCGATTCATTGTACCGGACTTTTAGAAAATTCTGCCCTGAAATAGGGTACGAATTTCATCGTAGAAGCTCACCTCATTTTCATGAATTAAACTTTTCATCCTCACACGTTGAGTAACTTATCTATTTACAAAAAAAGTATTTATCCTTTTCAAATCTTTCGTATACGCTTTTCAGTACTTAGCACTCTTCACTAAATCGTTTATGGCGTAAATCGTTTATGGCATAAATCGTTCATGGTCTAAATCGTTTATGGCGTAAATCGTTTATGGCATATATGTAATTTCTGTCATCTTATCCGATATCTGAATTGCGCCGCCATGCACAGCCAGCAGATCTGTGATTTTAAGGTGGCACCCTGATTACAATTAAGTGCTCTTTGATCTGCGATCTCGTTTTCAAAACACTATAATTTTTACATTACCAGCGATGAAAGTTCTCCAGTTTTTGGACACGATAACAAAGATATTCGTGAATGCGAGGTGAGGGATTTTCGTATCGCATGCAGTTCTAAATGTTTCGTTGACATCAAGTATCTTCAAAGTACCTGGAGTAAAGCGAATTGAATGCAAACGAATATCTTTAAAGTACCTGGAGTAAAGTGAATTGAATGCAAATGTGCAATAAGGAAATGGAGTTGCTCTGTTTATTGTCCCAGCAAGGACGGGAAATGTTTCCCCCAAGTGCTCAATATTTCCAAGTACGAAGCCTCGAAACTAATCCACAACGATAAGCTGAAGTCGCTTTCGAATCGCAAAAGCTCAAGCATTATCTATTGTGGGCGAAATCGAGGTCATTATCTGAAAAATTGAGGATATGAATGTGGAGTACACCGCAAAGGACTAATTTATTTGTTCGGCGTGCAACGGCCGCAGTGAATAGAGTGTGGTGTTTCAATCATTCATTGCATAATAGAGGAGCAGAAAGAATTCTCGATGCTCGCTAACAATTCATATTTTATTTGAGGAGAACGCAAATTTTTGGGAAACTGAAAGTGGGGAATCAAATTCTAAACATCTGTATAAGAACACTTGCGATCAAGCTGTCACATTGTTAAAAAAGATTCATCCCGAGCTAAAATATCGAAGTGATTGATGAATATCAATTCCTACTGCTGGCAGCTACAACTAAGTTCCTTCCGTCAAGTTTTATTTCCGCTGCACACAGAGCGTCCATCTAAATTTGAGTTTCTGTAGTCTCGACCCAAGATACGAGATTTGAAAGCCTTTGAGATAGCGGAAAAGAAGAATGCAATCAGGAAAATACTCAAGAAAGAGAGTGGTTATCTTGAGCTTCAATAAAGACTCATTTCCTGAAGTTTGTTAGTACTTTAAATCACCAGCAGTTTACTATCAGCCTCGTAAAGGGGACGTGTAAAGTTTTGAAACTCTGTCGAGTGGTCAAAAGTGAAATAAATTAAGTTATTTAATCGGTCCTGAGTTAGTATGAAGCAAAAAAATTTATATATTTTCGTGTGCGACCCAAAGTTGTCCTTTCATGAGCAAGTTAGGATGAATTAGGCCTCAAAATGATTTTAGGTGAGTTTTATGAGCACGTATTAGCGGTTTTAAACAGTAATTTATAGTTCTCTGTGCGAAATAATTTCTGCCCAGCCTTTCGTATTGAGTGCAGCAAGAGTTCTATGCGCATAAATTACGAAGAAACAAACCTACAAGTATGAAAATAAATGACTTACGTCAGAGAAACAATATCATGATTTCATCAAAATATGTAACTGTAAAGCAAAGTACATAATGAAAATAATTGATGCGCATTGAAACCAAACATTCACGAAATGAATTCAATAGAAGCAAGACTAATTTGAAAGAAGTAAATTAAGGTGAATTACTATACAAACAATACATAGCTTCAGATGTTTTAATGTTCTCAGAACACACAAGCATCTAAAACGGTTAATTGTTGTTTTAGCAGTAAGATTCTGATCAACATGCATCCAAAACGGTTGTGTGGTAGTACGGCAATAACAGTTATCATGAACCAAAATCGTTCATGTAAAAATCGATAATTTAGTATGAAGTAGAAATTTTTTATGTTCAGTTGTGGTACTCAATTATCATATTATCAAGAATATCGGATTACTTTCATCATCAACGTATCGGGTGCTTTTGAAACGTTAATGTTATAGCGGTGATCGATTGCAGGTCTTGTTTCCAAAGAGTAAAAATCTTTAGCCATTTCAGCTATTTAATATGAAGGTTTTGTTCTATTTTAAATTACTGCTGCAGAGTAACTTAATTCCATTATCAATTGACGTACGACATAAATCAGTTTATTTAAATATTGCTACTAGGAACACATTTACTTCAATTTAACAATATCATCAATACGTCACTTATAGCATTTTTAGGTTTTTACGTTTGATATATATTCCTAAGATTGCAGTAAAACTAGATGAAAAAAGCGCTGTCTCCTCTCGTGCAAAACAATGCGGTCTGTTGAAGAGATAAGTAAACATTTTGGAGGGGAATTTTAGCATTCCTTATCTTAATTCGGGTTTCATCCCTTCTTATCTTAATTCTAGATTCTTCCTTCCTTATCTTAATTCAAGATGCTTCCTTCCTTATCTTAATTCGAGATTCTTCCCTTCTTATCCTAATTCGAGATTCTTCCCTCCTTATCTTAATTCAGGATTCTTCCTTCCTCATCTTAATTCAGGATTCTTCCCTCTTTATTTTAATTCAGAGTTCTTCCCTCCATATCTTAATTCCGGATTCTTCCCTCCTTATCATAATTCAGGATTCTTCCCTCCTTATCATAATTCAGGATTCTTCCCTCATCTTATTTCAGGATTCTTCCCTCTTTATTTTCATCCAGGATTCTTCCCTTCTTATTTTAATTGAGGATTCTTCCCTTCTTATTTTAATTCAGGATTCTTCCCTCATCGCTTAACATTTATTTGAATAAAAAATGGAATGAAAGAAATCGATAAAATACAAAAATAGTATGAGAATAATCCAGGGAACACACAGCATGCGTCTGAATCCATCACTAAACTCCACCTGCATTCATCACATAAAAAACTATTTGTATGTTTGTTTACGTGAAGAATGTTCTCGGTAGTCCCTCCTGTAGTGTGTCATTTGTGAAAAGTACATTTAAATTAGCCTGAGAATATTTGTCACCTGAGAGGGAACTCTTATGGCTGTTCAAAAACAGAAATTAAAACAATAAATTGAAGATAGAATTTTCATCGAGCGTTTTCTTAACCTATCATGTAATATTTGCTCTGAACACCTTTCAGATTTATTAATAGATTGATTTACGCGAGGGTAAGCTATGGCAAAATTGGCACTTTCCCTTCTTTTCTTGAGTCTCTTCGTGCTGACGTCGACAGCCTCAGAGGACATCGCTGGAGGTGAGTGAAAGAAGTGGCGAGGCGCCACGCGTCTGTGTAGTTCGAAGTTATTCGAGAAAACTGTTATGTTATTATAAAAATTTAGATTTAAAAGATTTAGAAAGCACGAAGTTTTCCAATGCGTGGAAATTAATATACCGAGATTTAAGTTATAATAATTTTGTTGCGCAATACATTGATTAATTTATATTCTTACTTTCAAGCTCATGATCCTTTAATGTTGAAAATCAGATACCGAATGCCTTTCATCACAGTCTTCATTTGCGTGATAAATCTTAAAGAATTCTAAAGCTACCGCTCAACTTTGCCTGAGCCCAACCTGGGCTGGGAAATAACCACATCGTCTTTTACGCTCGGCACGAGCTTTTCATTAAAAAAAACTTTTCTGCATCAAACAACATTCCCCCAGCGGGGGAGTGGAGCGCTGCACGCGTCCTGACAACACGTTCCACAACAACGGCCGCAGTTTCCTCAGGGTCCAACCTAGTTCAACTTTTTCGTCACAACTTCGACAATAAACTATCTATCGGAGATAATCAACAATATGTCGTCAATAATCACTTATTCGTCGACAATAATCAACTATCCGGTTGCGATAATCAAGTATCCAGCGGTAATAATCAATTATCCACGGCGATAATTATCCAGCGACGGAAACTCACTATCCAGGGGCGATATTCAACTATCCGGCAGCGATAATCCATCATTCAGAGGCAAAAATCCGTTATCCGGCAGCGATATTCAACTATCTTGAGGCGATATTTGCTCTTGGGAGGCCAAAATTGTCGATAATTATAAATATCCCGGCAAGAAAGTTAGACTGGGTACATAAACACGAGGACTACCTGGGGAGTGGCAAGAACCTTCCCTCAACCCTACTGGGGAAGCCTCAGTTCTTCCTCGTAGGGACTGAGTTTGCTCCCCGTGATGCTCTGTAACGGCACTTCCCTGGAGACCTCCATGCTCCCCTCAGGTCTGGGGGCACTTTTCATCTCTTTGCTCAGTCCTCTCACGTCTTGTCGCTAGCTCCTAAAGCATCTTCGTGCTCTGATGTCTCATCATACTCTCCTTATGTCTCTTCATACTCTCCTTTTGTCTCTTCATACTTTTCTATCTCTTTATACTCGCCTCCTGTCTCTTATGCTCTCCTCATGTCTCCTCATACCCTTCCCATGTCTCTTCATAAGTTTCTCCTGCCTCTTCACACTCTTTTGTCTCTTCCTACTCTGTCCTTTCATACTCTCCTCCTGTCTTCTTCCTCATTTTCTGAGAGAAGCTGAACACAAGAGACGTCACATTGACAAATGGTTGTTCTTTTTTATGGAATTTATTCTTTGCAATCCGGTATTATAACTTTAGTCTCAGTCCTGAGAATAAGATTCCGTACTTCACAATATAGGGTCACTGGTACAGCTGAAATAGGTGTGCTCCCATCACAACTGTCCCTCACTTTCTCCACCCAAACCGTTAAATCTATCACACCTTCATCCACTAAATCGAACGCCTTCGCCCGAAGACTCAACTTTATTTACCTCTAAATTAAGTGCCGCATCTCCCCCCCGCATCGAATTGTGACCGAATTTACTGACCATATAATAATTTCAACGCCACTGTTTATAGCCCGTTCAGTAAGGCGAAATAACTTCAATTATTTGAAACTGACCAGGCTGTCGAGTGCGTCTCTAACCTGAATAACTTATTTCAGGAGCTTCTGAGACCCGGAGCGCCTCCCCCAATTCCCGCGGAGCAGTGCGGGTGTTGCCGGCAGAAATACCTCGGTCTTGGCAGAGAAGAAGATCACCTTCCACACAACAGAGCCCTCGATCTCCAGCAAATCTCATTTCTAATCCCAACAAAAAGGAAATCGATATTAAGGAAACGCCGCCTAATGCAGAACAAAGTCCAAAGGATATCGCTGCTAACCTGGACGCAAGGAGAGAGAAGGAGCTTATCGCGAGCCCTCCCTTGCGTAAGAACGAGACCAACGCAGACAGTAGCGAAGAAGTGGTTGACAAGGATGCACAACCATCAAAATCGGTGAATGCGAGCAAATACGACAATACGCACAAATCTTTGCAGGCTCCTGTTAAGGTTTTCAGTGAATCTGGCATGGTTCATGACGCGCAGAGCGTCAGAATTCAGCATGGTCGCAGCTCGCCCAGGACTAATTTAAAATTGTCAGGAGTCGATCGCAAGGAAAACGGCTCACTCGATGTACAAACTAGAAACTTTAACGAAGTATCTCCACGTGATGTCAGTGAAGAAGCACCGTTGAAATTGACTAGTAATACGAGAAGTCTTGAACAGAAATCGAACGGTTCAGCGTCGGAAGAATCTTCGGAAGATAGCTTGGGAGAGAGTTCCGAAGAAAATATTAGTGACAGAGCAGCTGCGAAGGAACTGATTGCAGAAACGCAAAATTTCCAGAGCACGGAAGAGACATCAACAGACAACTCCGAAGAAGAACAAGCAGGAAAAAACTCAAATGTTACAGCGGTTGTTCACTCCCGCAATAAAATTCACGGTAAAAAAGAAAAAATCGCTGAAGTAGTACATGAAAATCGACAAAATATTTCAAAACGTCAAAATAAAGTTCTTACTACAAGCACAAATAGTGAAACACGCAAGGAAACACCTCCTGATGACAAACGAAGCCTGGGCATAAGTGTTCAAACTCACGAGTCGTCACCTAGAAGTAATTTAACTGATGGAGTAAGCCGAGGTCCAGCTGCGGGTACCGAAAACTTGGAAATTCAAAGCGAGCTTGGCGAAAAAAGGACGGAAGCGAGTGAATCTGAAAATATTTCTAAGACGATGAAGAAGAATGAATTACCTAAAAGTCCAGTTCAAAGACTTCAGAGCAAAAAAGTCGAATCTGTAGAAGAGCAAACACCAATGGAAAATTCTGAGGAAAAATCAGACGATATTGGAAACTTCGAGAAGCCAGTAAGAGAATCGGCAGAAGCCTCTAAGCTTACAGGTGCTAAGTCAAACCAGAAAGGTTCTACAAATTTTGATGCTTCTGAGTTGACTTCTGAAGACCAAACGAAAGCAAGAAATCCTCTCGCATTATTCCCTAAGGTTCCATCAGTCGCTGATAAGGCACAACATTCTAAAGAACATACACCTTCTACTACCGAGAAAGACACTGAGAGCTCTGCTGAGAGTACAGGTAGCTCTGCCAGAGTTCGTATTCAGCCTAGTCAGTCAGTCCACCCCAAATTGAGAGGAAAAAATAAGGGAAACGATCACGAGCAACCGTCAAAAAGCTCCGTGGTTTCTTTAGAGCCTGCACCTGAAAACCATGATGACCAAAATTCTAGGGCAGTGGGGGCTCATCCGAAGTTGCAAAGAAAGCCTGGTAGCGTCAATCCTGAAACAGGTTCAGGGAAAGCTCAGGGTGGAGTTACTCATCCAAAACTGAAATCAAAATCAACAAATTCTGGTGCCGAGGAGACCAGCGACGAATCGCCGTCCCGACAAGGAAACGACGACACTAGAAGTCGGGAAATGGTTCATCCCAAGCCAGTTGATGCTAGTAAACAAACTCAAAATCCTCACGATGATATTCATACTGATTCAGCTAAAACCGATCCACTGACTCAGCATGGCATCAAGAGCGGTGAAACAGGTCATCCAAAACTGACTGATACAAGTAAACGAACTCAACAGCCGAAGGGGAATGGTTCAACGGGAAAAAGTTCAAAAGAGGCTAAAAACATAAATTCTAAGAGCAAGAAGGAGAATCTTGTTAAAGACATCGTTAAAAAGATAGACAATGCTTCTAAGAATATCTCGGATAAGGCTTCCAAATCTATTAAAACGGTTAAAGGACAAACTCAAATCAAAGTAGAAAATCTCTCTAAAGAAGTTAAGAACAAAGAAACGCTGAAAATCGTTCCGGCACAGTCTAGAAGGTAAGAAGGAGCAATGTTGAGGCAGTAAGAAATAATTACATGTGTAATATTCATGTTAAAGACTAAACAATTTGTCACTGTGCACGGGTACATGTAAGATCCAAATGTTCCAGTGCAGAGACCCACACAGCAGATCAATCTTCCATTGACTTAAATAATCAATATAATAACTGATACTGATATGGTATACAGATATAATCGCATCTGCTTACAAGGTATGAAATGCTCAACTATGCAATTGGTTTACGTAAGTACGCGTATAATAACTGCTAAAAAAGCTACCTTCCTGTGAATATGATGCCATATGAAATATGAATATGCATTTCTCATATGAAACATGAGAAAATGTACAAATGTAACAAGTTTCCATGCTAAGGGGCCCTCTAGAAAGACGCTGTTTTCTTTTGAGTTAGTAAAAGCTTACCTAATCTGATGCAGGGAAAAGACGGAACGGGTGTCGACCATGGTAGCTTCCATCTTCATCGCCCTCATCATACTAGTCTCCATCGCCACCATCGTCGGCGCAGTCTTCAAGAAACTATCGTGAGTTTGCATGAAATTTTAAAACGCCATCTTCCAGGAGTTTGTCATCACTGTGGAGCTATTAGCGGAGGGGTTAAATTTGAATTTTTCAAAAGATTACCTCTCATTTTGGGTCAGATGGAAAACACACGTAGAAATTCGTAGGTTTGATTTTTCCCGTACGGTACTCCATTGATCGGTTTCGTAACACATTAATTTTAGCGGATATGTCAAAGAGAAAAATTCACTTTGAATTTATTTTCAACATAAATCCTGCAAGTAAAATGAAGAAAGGATATCAATAATAGGGCAAATGTACAGACACAAACAGTCACACTTCCCCCATCTCTGCGCTCGTTTTCTAATCCTCTTATTACTTAGACGCTCAGCTTTCCTGTTTTAAAATACCATATCCCAAAATAAATAAATTAATCATACATAAACTTAAATCAGCATTATCCATGTTTGTTTTTCAGATAACTCGCCTTGTCGCTATGGTTCTTCTACGTTACTTATACATTTATTTCGACCTGACTGAAGTGTCGCACCCGCAGGTTCACGCGACAGAGGTACGGGGAGCACATGCCCCTTAGCACGGAGGACGACGACGACCTGCCGCTCTACAGCCGCTACCGCCCGCCTTACGAGACTTGGAAGGAGATGATATGAGGCAGCTTCTGATGCCAACTTGAAAAATTATTTACATAACTTAAGTTTGTGGACTATGCCTAAGGTGTACCGTAGTGGTCTATATCCTATTTCGAAATTGAGATTGAGAATAGCTACTAGTCAACCCCTGATTAGAGTTTCGTAAATGAGATGCTGAATTAAAGAGAAATGCAAGACGTTGTGCTGATGTAAGAACTCGTCTCAACAAGTCTCACTTATCTGTGTCGTCATCAATAATTGCAATTTAACTCTCAAGTCAATTCTAGTAGAGGGCTTCATAGGTTCAGTTACAGAGAATCTGCCGATAGCCAAGTCCTGAAACATCATAGTTACGGATACCTAAATTTTAAGAACGAAAACAGTTCGCATAATTTTTATTTTATTCCGTTGATCGAAGCATTAAGCAATGAGTTGACAGTTCTGATAATGTTAAGCAGGATGTGTAGTCTGTACCCTCTCTTCGATTAACAAGGACTTGCTTCTAACCTTGATGAAACAACAATCATTCGTAAAGTACATCAGAGTTTGATCAGCCGGGTAGTACTACGTCGTCGAATTTTAACGTCGAGAGTCGGCACGCGATTACGTTGAAGCCGTCTGTGATCTGTAAGGTGCGGTGATGAGGCGCGTCGGGACCACCTGAGACGCAAAAATTAACACTTTGACCGCAATTCTCCATGCAGGTAAAATTCCATGTCGACAAATATCTCCGTTGAGAATTTAAAAAACAAAGATTTTGTTTTAACAAATTTGGCTGCTATCCTATCAATTTTCCTTCTAATCTAAACCGCCATATTCGAGTAATGAACACAAATGTAATGAAAACTTGACCGTTTGTATTCATATATTTTACTGCTTTGGCTAGGTTAGGTTATCTGATCCCGTGTACCATATACGCCGCACGTCGCGTGTACCATATACGCCGCACGTCGCGGTCAACGTGTAAAGAGATTTCGACTAAAGTCTGATGGTCCACACCTACGGCAATCCTCCTCATATAGGTATTGGATGACCCCAATTTCATCTTATGACAATCGATTGAATTGTTGTTGTGATATTTTTAAGTGATTGTGAATCCCGTCTGGGCGTGGTGAACGTCCTTATTGATAAAAATGACGCATTAGATGAAAGACGCGCCATCATTGAAGTGGAGCTTTGACACTGTAAATTTAAATTATGAATTAAGACATAAAAAATGCGTAGAACAAACATATTATCCGACTCTTGGAACAAATACTTTAATGACTATAAAAATATGGATATATTTCTCATGGGAACTATTGTTGGTGAGAAGCAGTAGAATACAGGAAAGAAGTTCTGTTTAAAGGAAAAGTTTTCTTGTCCATAACCTAACTTTTTACGGGCTGTTAAACACGTTAACTCCGATTCTCCACACAGGTAAAATTACATGCCGACAGATATCTTTACTGTGAATTTAAAAATGAAGGATTTTGGTTTCACAAATTTGGTTACTCTATTCACTTTCTTTCTAATCAGATCTAGCTTATTCGATTGATGAACACAAATTTGAAGAAAACTCGAAAATTTGTATTTATACATGATAGTGCTTTGGTTACATTAGGTTAGGTTAGATGATCGCGTGTATATATGACGTTGATTATGACACATATATGACATATATGACGTTGATTATGCGTGAGCTACAAGTGCTTACACTTTGCAGGACCCCTACGATAAGGAGAATTTCAATTAAACTGTTTATTAATAAAAACGATTACGTCGGCATGAGACTACGAGACTAACTTTCACGGCGACAGCGAACGCGTTAGCAAGGCGGACCTGATGCAAGCGCGTCCGCACCATCCATACATGGAGAGTAATTAGAGCTCGTAGAAATAATCGTGACACACGTCTTCCTAAAGCCAACGCAGGTCCTTGGAACTCGAGCGTTCACGCATCGAGTCGGTGAGCACTTCATTCACAGCACTGAAAATGATGCTCTATAACTTTTATGGGAGTTCGACGGATTAGAATTTAGCAGTCGAACGTCAAAAATTTCGAGTACTAAAAAACAATAAATGAAAATCTACTAAGGAGCAACACGAATCACGAATGGGACAGCATAGCGCGTGTTATAACGATCACAAATGGGATAGCATGGTGAGTGGTATAACGATCGGAAGCATCGTTCTGCATCAATGTAGTTTTTCCGCAGTAATCGAGTACACAACAGTTAAACATGGAGGGTGAGAGTGCATATCATAGGCTTCGAACTAGCCCGGAGGATTGTGGCACCGGGCGTTGAATTTATTTATTTCCGAACCTAAAATCCATAGCTGCGGACCATACATAACACTTAGAGGGCGCTAATTTCGTTTTTGAAAATTCAAACGCTCTTTAGAATCAGCTCAACTACAGGTTGTATGAATATATCAAAAAAGAGTAGAATCTTATAATTTTAGATTATTAAACAACCAAACCCAAATTAGAGCTCAAAATGAGATTAGGGTTGCGCAAAAAAAATAATTTTATGAGCTGAATATAAATGAATCCCATTTTGAAGTTGAACTCAGACACTGATGATCAATACGCTAAGATCATAAACGTTTATTCTCGCGTAAAATATATTCATTCAATTTACATTCAAAACTACTCTGCAATATTGATGCTACAGGATACTTAAACTATCAAGAAACTTTACAAGCACCCATCATAATTTCTTCTTTGAATTATGGTCACTGAACGACAATTAAAGAAGATCTGACAAGGCGAGTTCAAAGCTCAGAAATATATTTGCTCAGCAGAAGGAAGATTTTCGCTCAGCAGAAGGAAGATTTTTGCTCAGCAGAAGGAAGATTTTTGCTCAGCAGGTGGAAGATTTTTGCTCAGCAGGTGGAAGATTTTTGCTCAGCAGTGGGAGAGGACCGCCGACTGGGCGAGCATGTGGGCGATGGTGTGGGTGAGCAGCGGGGGCATGGCACCCATGGCCTCCTCCAGCCTCTTCCCCCCCTCACACAGGCCCAGGTGGTACAGGTCAGCTGAGAACTGGACCAGACGCCTCACTTAAATGTAATGAACTTTCAAAAAAAAAACATTAAGAGCCACAGGCGCTTGAAAACTACGAGAGGCCTTGGAAACCGTACATGGGCATTTAAAAACTGAGTTTCCACTTGAAAATTGCGTGATTATTTGAAAATGGCGTGACTATTTGAAAATTGCGTGATCACTTGAAAACTACATGAAGATGTAAAGTCCGCATGGTAACGAGTAAACTGACAGAGCTCTGGGAAACAACAAACACAACATGTTTGGTAAGGACTGTCTCATAGTTACTTGGATGAAAAATCCAAGGATACCTTGAAGGAATCCTTCATTATCTAAAATTTACTTTCACGTGTATTGCAAGCATCCTTCCTACACTGACCAAAATTACTACTTCATATATACTCGTATAAGTACGACTTATTTTAAGAGTATAGAACATTCGATTCACTTACGTTTTCATTACGCTGGCTCAAAGATCTATCTTTTACAGTATATATATATATATATACATCTATATGTATATATTGTTTATCAGTTCTGTGTACATATATGTATGAGTGACCGATAGAACAATCGTACATGAGGTGTACTTAACTTCAAGTTACAGCCTAACAACAGCACCTGGAAGACCGACTGTCTAGATTCATTTACTGCAGCAATTGAGAGGCTACCTGCAGTACACAGAATAGAGGCACTTGAATATTTTAAACTTGCGACGGGTACTGTTGCTAGGATGAAAGGTGAGAATGTACAGTTTATGTGCGGAGCATCATGCGTAAATTGTGCACATGTCACGTCGCTGTGTTGTTGGGCCTCCGTCGTTTCCTCCTGAGGTTTTAGGCTCGATGTCCACAGCCACGTACAGGGATTATTTTAAATACGTCTAAGGAACTTTCGACAGGCTAGGGAAAAGGTCGTTTGAATTTCGCTAGGGGCTTATTTATAGGGACAGCTAGAGATTTTGTTTCAAATATAAACTCAGCTTGCAAGCGTTAACTCGCGACAGTGAGTTAAGTTTTAAGGGTTGCAGGGCTGGACAATAAGGGGACCGGCCAAGGGGAGGCTCTGGTTCAATTACGTCTCAGGTCTTAATGACTTAATTCAAGCAGCTTTTCTAGCTGGAAACTTTACATGGGAGGCAGATCGAACTGGTTAATACCCGGATAAGTCTGTCGTGATTGGCTCATCAGGAAATCGCTGACAAAGGCATTCCTCTATGGAAGGTCTCCGTGGGAACCGAGAAAGCAGGAGAGTCTCAGGGCGACGATGATTAGTCTCCAGACACATCAAAAGACTTAAATCTGGTAGCTTATTAAATGGCAGTTGAAAGTAACCTCAATTTTTCATTGGTCTTTAAGTCTTTCCTAGAGCATGAGATTCTTTTATATTATTTCCCGTTACCTTATTATCACGCATTAAACTATCACCCATTCCCTCGAACAGTTATCTTGTTAATCTACTTCACCTCTTTGTAAACTTTTATTGTTGTTTTTAGTCATAATCAACCCTCTTGTTCAATGGCGCCCTTCTGACTGCTGTATTATAATTCTGAATAATTTGAAACAAACTTATTTCCCGTGGCCTCCTTCACATCGTTTCAGCTCGGTTTTAATTTGCGTTAGCACCCAGTTCCTCTCTTACTTTTTTCGTCTTTCCATACCCGATTTTACAACACGCTGAGTAACTGTTCTTGATGTGAATGTATTGTACTGCATACATTATCCCCTTAGATCGAAGCTCTTTTCGTTATATTACACGCATAGTTCACTCTAAGCCTTCGTATACTATGGTTATCACATGATCAATTCGAATCAAACTAGATCCAGGGTAAACGAAAACCGAGGTGTAACTGTATGCCAATTCATATTCGAGAACTACACAAAATATGCATATATTCTCAAGGTTCTAACTCGTCAATTGGATTCCAGTCTTGCTAATACAGCATTTTGACAAGACAGTTGCTCTTCTGATAGTGAACATGTTATTAATTATCATACTTCAAAATATACGTACTTTAACCCTATCACTCCCGTTAGGATAATGGAAAACACTAGGCTCGCTTACATAACAAGTGATATGAAATTCATTGCCCCACTGATAAAAGCGGGATCTAATAGGAGGCTGAGAGTTCACACGAGGCTGCAAGTAACTGGCGAAGCGTAGGTACTGTGACGTCACAAATGTGGGGTAGGTGCCAATTGCACCCCAGAACTCCCACACAAAATCTGTGGGACGCATTATCCCAACGGGAGTGAAAGGGCTAAAAATTTCGAGATCCGTGCGAGTCGACGTACTTTCTCAGGGTGCTGGGGTGTGGGTGAGAAGGACTGAGACAGCTCGCAGCACTCGGTCACGCACGCCCCCGTTGGAGTGATCAGCACCAGAGGCTGCGGTGGGAAGCAATAAAACATTTGAGGAAATAAAAAATATTTAACAGACATTCAGACAAGTCTGGTTTCCTGAAGTCGTCATCAGGGAATGTCATCTGTAAAAAATATGCAAGGAAAAACAAAGAATTACGTTGGAATCTTGTAAGATTCGAATGTAGTTCTTTGTTTTTTGTATATGCGTATATGTTCCTCCGTATTTCATTTTCGTGCCACACATCTGTTGCAACCACGGCCCTCTTATAGAGTTATACCTCGTACCTCATCTGAACACGTTAGATTTGACACAGTAGCAGAAATCCTCGCACTCACAGTCTAAATTTCTGCCGGAGGTTCTATAATTACCTATGATTTTGGCCTCCCACGTGTCTTTTATATCAACTACAAACTTTATAAATTTGTCGACGAGGTAGCGAAAAAGTTCGACTGGAATTCTCGACTCGCCTGATTTTCCTCAGCATCGGGCAATGCTCCCGTTTCCTCGTCGGTGAACTGCATCTGGAAGACGATGTTGTCTTTGCCCGCCAGCAAGTTCCAGCGACTCCAGGAGAAGCTCGTCACTCTATGTATGACAGGGGGTCGAGAATCGCTTTGACTGAAAAGCCACGAAAGTCATGCACAGTATTGTTCTCTTTTCGCTCAGAATATAACTAAATGCATGCATCTTTAAGAATAAAGTGAGTTAAGATTTACCGGCATTGCAAGAACAGTGCAGTGCTCAAAAGAGCCATGGCTGGCCATCGAGCCATGGATTACTGAACTCTCTTTAGGACATGGATAAACGTGGACAATTGCACAAGACGGGCGAAATATTCACACGCACAGGCAATGGTACAGAAGGTGGTTATTATATCATAGAATATACCGTACGTTAACGAAACTATTTCTTAATTTAAGAGGTGGGTGCTGCTACGAAATTACCGCTACTTTTTTTGTAAATTACAAAACCGCTCTTCGCCAATCTGAGACTCATTTTATAAAGCGCTGCTGAAGAGCGCAACCAAAGCGCTACCAAAAACCTGCTTTCACTCACAGGAACAGTTCGTACCCGAAATTGCCTTGGGTTGTAGTTACATACTTGCAGTGTGAAGGACTAAAGTAAGTGAAGTATTTAACACTCACTACGCGACTGGTCCTGCAGTTTCTAGCTGGCTACCTATTCCATGCTACATAACTCGTGCCTATTCCATGCTACCTATTCCATGCTACATAACTCGTGCCTATTCCATGCTACCTATTCCATGCTACACAGCTCGTGCCTATTCCATACTACCTATTCCATGCTACATAGCTCGTGCCTATTCCATGCTACCTATTCCATGCCACATAGCTTGTGCCTATTCCATGCTACCTATTCCATGCTACATTGCTCGTGCCTATTCCATGCCACATTGCTCGTGCCTATTCCATGCTACATAGCTCGTGCCTATTCCATGCTACCTATTTTCCATTTAACTGCCAATGCCTTTTAGCTCGAGCCTATTCCATTCTCCTAAAATCATGTAATCTCGTCACCTGCAATTCATCCCAGGAAGAAATTTTGTCACTCATCTCTAACTAATTTACACATAACAGTTAAAGTACAGCTTGGTGGAGCGTGAAATAAATATATAGTCATACATATATATATGATATATACATTCACATTTTTAGCTTTACTGTCCTTATCTTATCTTAATACCACAAAAGCGAAATAATAGACGTCCATAACACAGACATTAGAAGAATTTAAATTACTTATGGGCACGAATTCCTGTTTCTTGTAATATTTCTTTTACGTAATATCTCTTGTAATATCCTTTATAATATTTTTTAAAAATTACTTTGTTACACAAAACAATTCTCACACTCGATTGATTCGAAGAGAACATTGCACTTGGGAAAAAGTGGCGGGTTACTGTATTTTAATTATTCAGTACCACACAATGCGGTAGCGTCGAATAAAAGACTCGACCTCGACATGAGGGCCATGCAGAAGTAGGCGTGCGACTCCGTAGGCTGGTGCTTGAGGGGAAGCCCTTCCATGTAGCAGCAGGAGTCGGGATCAGGGAACAAGTTGATGCCGTATTTCTGCAGCGTCTAAGGCAAATTTATATTCAAAATAAGCTTGACTTAAAGCAGCGCGTTAAGTCTGTTGTGTAGAAGCGTAGAAAACGTCTTTAAAGTATTGTTTTGTTTTAACATTTGTTTGTGAATTAAACGGTTGGAAAATTGACCCACCGATTGACTTATCGGAAGTACCAATCTTTGGCAGTTAATTTAGGCACAGGTCCAGCCTCATGTTGTAGGATATGGCTAGAGTGCCAGTCTCATATCAGTTAACATGGCTGGGGTGCCAGTCTCATATCAGTTAACATGGCTGGAGTGCCAGTCTCATATCAGTTAACATGGTTGGAGTGCCAGTCTCATATCAGTTAACACGGCTAGAGTGCCAGTCTCATATCAGTTAACATGGCTGAAGTGCCATTCTCATATTAGTTAACATGGCTGGAGAGCCAGTCTCATATCAGGTAACATGATTGGAATACCAATCTCATATCAATTAGCACGGCCATAGTGCCAGTCTCATATTAATTAGCATGGCCATGGTGAAAGCCTCGTGCTAACAAATGTGTCTGTAGTACCAGCGTCACACCAGTTAGTAGTAGCGCCCGTGTCACATCAAATGAAGCCTGGGAAGAGCACTGGTGAGGCTCAGACGCGATGTCGCTTCAGATGATGCCTAAGGTACACTAGCATTCCATTCAAATTTTATTTCATTGATCATCTTCTAAAGTACCGATCTCAATATGAGTTCTCACTTCACCGCACGGCTATGTATTTTGTGTTGATCAATGTCATATACAACACTTCGATACGTAATTTTTACGGGGCCATGTTATCGAGGGTCAATAAAAATCCTTCCACGTTCTCCGTAAAACGAAGTTCCAATCTTGAAGTCACAATTCGAGAGTTCGGTGCCAAATTGAAATCGAAGTTCTAATATTTTTAAAAAGGAAATCGTACACTTCTCTCCATAAATTGTTTTATTTGTGTATTATCTTTTCTTTGTAGAAATCAGAGATACACATAAGGAGACAGAGATAATTTTAGCTTTTACAGATAGTCCCAGAAAAATTTTACATCGTTAGCTTTACCGAAGAGAAATCTCAAAGAATTTCCTAATTTACAGAAAATTGTAAAAATATTGAAACCCGCATAGTTGCAATTTTATGCGATAAGCAGACTTGTTAGGTGAGGAGATATCGCGTATCTACCATAACTAAAAAAACATGGAACGAAGAGCTCCTAATCAAGATACGATCCTGGCGATATTGTACTGCCACGATGATAACATAAATATAAGTATCCTCAAATTTCAACTTCCATATCATATACTGTAGTAGAATAACATTTTTTTGAACCGTAATCCCCGACATTCTTAGTTAATGATCAGTTTATTTACCGTTTAGAACACAACATACTCGTCTTTTTTAGTTTTAACATCTCCTGTGGATTATAATTGCTGCAGATGGCATGAATTGTATGAAAATACATTGAATTCATACGTGCTACTGAAATTTGTTCAGAGCATGAACGGATTCATTTTTTGTAGCTCGAAACATTGAAGAAAATTCTAATTATAGGAAAAATTCGGTACGTGGACATGTTTTCCTTCCTAATGTTCAGTTCTGCTGGTCTAGTGGTCTAATGGGTACATGCAAAATATCTACATGTTGAAAATGGTGGGTGGCTCACACATTCACCACTTCAAAACTGTTCACCACTTCAAAACTGTTCACCACCTCAAAACTGTTCAACACCTCAAAACTGTTCAACACCGTACTCGTGAACCTACACTTCTGACTCGTTGAGCAGCCAGACGTGGGAAGCTAGAAAATCGACAACCCCTCGGTCCCCGCATCACTCATCTCATACTACGTTGACTCTCCGGATCTACGGCAGAAAAGCGTCAGGATACATCAGACCTATATTTCTCTCAGCCTAGTTTATCCTCTCATGGTAACTAGGCTCAAACTAAGGACGGTAGCTGAGCACTCACTCACCAGCACCAGCGTGGAGCACTTCATGGGCTGTTCGAGCAGGTCCGTTAGCAGCGCCCTGCTGCCGTCCTTCAGTTCCGACAAGCACACAGCCCCTGCCTGACTCACAACCGTTTAGCAATATCATCAAGTCGAATAATAAACCATTCAACATTTCAAATTATCAAATGTATATTTTTCAGTCTCAGTGAATATGTTCAGTTTGTGTATACACGTTTACTCTTCTGTTGTGTGGTTTATCTTTTCACTTTTATTGGATGAAATATTAATGTTCAAGTTCCCCAAATTTTTCACTCGTGTGGAATAAGTTCAGATTCTTCTCATAAGTCTCTGCATCTCGTACCTGTAACTTTCTCACCTTAACACTGGGCTCGAAGCCTAAAAATAAATTTTACACAACGAGGAAAAAAATGTGTTCTCTAGATAATTTTCACAATGCGAAATAGGAGTTTTCTAGCCACCATTACAAGCAAAAGAGACCGTGACGAATCGTTACTACAATTTGAAATTGCAGAACTGTTGTGAGATGGCTCGTTCAGGTATAATTGAAACCACATCTAAGATCCTGCTACTTGTCGTCCTAGATAACACCCTAAATGCATCTGATTCTAAGATAATCTCAGCAATTATTTTCATCCTCAACCGAAAATCACAAACACTCGTTTCGTTTTACGTTCTGAGATCTGGAGATCTTGAAGAAACTTCGTAGGCAGACCAAATAAATTACAAAAGCGACTCCCTGGCTCCGTTGACAAAGACGTGTTGGTTACCATGATGGTGATGGTTGCGACCACCACCGAACCAGACAGCACCAGCTGCACCGAGTCCTCTGCACCACCTGAGACATCGCACCGTGGTGCTGCATTAATTTACGGGCAGGCATAAGTTATTTCTCGTTGTATTAGAGGCATTAGAAATTTGTTTTACTGAATGCTGGAGTAAAGAAGGCGCTCGATTTCTCAAGGTACTGAGGTTACCTTGGATAATCAAGGTGCACGACACTTTCAAATATAGCAAAGGCACAAAAATACTTTAGTTATTAAATGTGCCCTCATCGTTAATGGCATTTTAGTTACACTGATCAACAACAACAGAAATTCGACAGTTTTTTCATTTAAATATAATATTTCCAGTTACCAATTTAGGATACTCAATCCCTCTTTTAATTCTTGTTTTATCTTGTTGTGAAATAAATTATCGCATTGCTCTTCTCTTCATTTACTGAGATTTGTTAACCTCACTCGTTGCAAAGACAGAATTCGTTCTGTATAGCTTGTGGAAAAACGTATAAAATCTTTACAATAAAATATTGCCTTTTGCTACTTATAATTTGTGTAACAAAGACGCATCAAGCAAAAATATTCCAATAAATATTTGCAACCTTCATTGAAAATATCCTAAGGCTAGTAAAATGAGTATAAATTTCAGCGGGTGTTCGTTTGTGCAATTGGAGGTGATATACTTCTGCAAGGTTACGAGCTGGTAATTCATGCAGAAATGTTACTAGGAAACAATGTTCCAAAGCCGTGCGGTATAAGAGCCGCATTCGCTAATTATGTACAACAATGAACTATGAATGAAGCTAAGACAACGTGTATCGAATAATACCAATTTACTAAAAATTATTTTCTAGACTATAATCTTATGGTTATCAATAAACTTCATGTTGAATACTTTAACTTTCTATTTAGCCCAAAAAATCTCACCAAAAGAAGTCAAATTTCTCGACTCGAACTGGGCGCGTGACGTATACTTTCCCATCAAAGCTTGCCCGAGCAGTACTTCGTTTATTTAATGACTTCCTTTCATTAAAATGTTAGAAGTAAAAAGAAATAGTGCATAATAAAAAAATAATAACGTAGTTTTTACCGTCGGCATGCAGATTTGCTCGTCGAGATGGACTGGGTTCGAACAGAGACCTAACGAAAATTTGGTTCTTTTGACTTATTTCGCTATGAAGTAATTGTCTGGATTGGATATTCTGAACTTCACGTACGTACTGCTAACAAAAATGCTTAGTTATCACTGAATATGACGAGCTACCGACACGCATGAAGTTCGGTTTTATCAAAATAAATTTTAACGATAAGTGTAGCTTAGCGTGCTATTTCAGTCTAACTAACAATTTTAATTGAAATGTAATACTTCATTCCCTAGTTATTCTAGTACAATAATATAGTGGTATTGTATTACAAATAAAACACGTCTGGTCGTCCAAGGCAAAAAGCGCTAGATAAGTTCTAGCAAACAACAGTTCTATCTTCTTATTTGTTTCATGTAACAGGCTCTACCTATATTTAACGACACAAACATTTTTCGTGCTCTTTGATGCTTGCTTTATGTTGATGCCGTTCTTTGCGGGGATGACTTTTGAGAGGTGGTTTACCGATGACGATCTAGCGCTGCCATTACTGTCATCCTGTTTTACTCTTATTACCATTAAGTGTCCAAAAAACAGGATAAAAAACAGAAGGCATCAATGGGTCAAACTGGGGCAAAGAACCCCCGCGTACCTGGGGAAGGCCTCAGCTGCCAGCTGATGAAGGGGAGGTTGGAGAAGCGACTCATGGCCAGCCCCATCACCCCCAGCTGGCTCGTCCTCACCTGCACGAGGGGATGCGGTAATATATTCTAGCAAAAAGAAGTTAAACTACTATCGTAATAAATGGGAATGCAATAGAACGACAACCGTCTCGTATACTTAAAAGCGGCGTACGATTGTCAGTGAAATAATCAACTGCGCACATGTTTTGTTGCTTGCAGAGCTTTGTTTCTTTTTTGCTCACAGGTTCAAATTTAAGACGTCGGGAATGTGGTTCGAACAAATGTCAAAGTTATTGAGGAGAATGGATACCGATAATTTCAAAACAAACAAATTAGTCCTCGTGCAATGGTCGTTCAGCTCATATTATAAAATAAATTTCAACGACATTAATGCCTCAATTCTGCATTGTTAGTATCCTGACCTGTTGCACTTTTCATACGCTGTATTTAGGGAATAATATTCACGAAAAAAGACTTAAAAATATCTCACACGGGTGAACTCATCCAAAACCTCACACGATCCTTAAGAAATTTGACGCAGAGCTTGTCACCTTGAGTACCCGTTGGTCCTCGAGGTACTCGGTGTTACCTTGAGTACCCGTTGGTCCTCGAGGTACTCGGTGTTACCTTGAGTATCCGATGGTCCTCGAGGTACTCGGTGTTACCTTAAGTATCCGTTGGTCCTCGAGGTACTCGGTGTTACCTTGAGGATACGTTGGTCCTCGAGGTACTCGGTGTTACCTTGAGGATACGTTGGTCCTCGAGGTATTTGGTGTTACCTTGAGGATCCGATGGTCCTCGAGGTACTCGGTGTTACCTTAAGTATCCGTTGGTCCTCGGGGTACTTGATATTACCTAGAGGATCCGTTGGTCCTCGGGGTACTTGATGTTACCTTGAGTATCCGTTGGTCCTCGAGGTACTTGGTGTCGTAGAAGTGGTCGGTGGACCACGTCTGCTTGGCGTGGTCCCACGCCGTCATCTGGGGGGGCTCGAACCAGAACGCTGAGCTGGGCAACCTGGACGGAATACACGACTCGACTCAGAGGGGTGTCAACTTGACATCAAAACCGCCCTAAAACACTGCGCTCCATAATAATGTGTGTCTTATTTTGTGACTAGTGTCATATCATGCAAAATAACGATCAATCTCATGTGGAATGATGCAGTTCTCTGTATCACTGATACGGACACTGTATTCTCTGACACAATCTCGCGGATTAGGAATACGGACCCGAAAATCTGGATCCGGGAATTTTCTCCTACCTAATTCCTCCAGTGCGAAAATAAATGGTTACATACACGCAAAAAAACATGCATATATGTATACATAAACTTGGTGTACTGTTGTACAGTTGAGGTATAGGTGATGATCGTAAAAACGTGCCCGGAAAATACAGGAAATTCAATTGGGGCAGGACTGAAGGCGTTGTGGACAGACCTTACAGTAGCATCAGGGGTAGAAGAGGCAAAGTTGAAGCTGCATCGTTCTTCACTGCTAATATGTTTCTAACATTAAATCATCACACTTCAGCAAAACGTGCATAAAAAATTGTGATTATATTTTGTCGACTTCTCTTCCTTGTATAATCCATTGGCTTTTAACTTCTTTATCTTTTTATCTTTGACTATCTTTGCACTACACGTGACTGCGGAGTAATTCCCTTGGAAAAGGAAGTTTAAACCACACACTCCTTACATCCTCCACCACACCAGTAGTTGTAAGGCATTTAAAATACAACGGTAAAGCGTGTTGGAATTAATAAAGGTTATTTTTTCTATCTTCTCTTCTTCTAGCAACTCTAAAGGCAGCCTTCATATGTTGGTTGTTCCTTAGGAACTAATAAAACGATGGAGTCAATATACATTTCTACGCGCTATACGATGTAAGACAATAATCTCCACAAAATAACATCACAAGAATATTTTTAAAAGTATTGAATTCATATTGCATCACACAAAGTATTGCATTTCATTACTGGACGGAGATGAGCACGAGCTTCTGCAGCTGCAGCTCCCTCTCCTTGGTCTCAGTCTCGAGGTCCTGGGGAGTCTTCCTCTTGCTGCTGCCCC
>VOMN01091836.1:0-13459 GCA_014899125.1 Orchestia grillus
TGCGCCTCTTACTGACCTCCGCCACATCAGCCGCGAACCCAGCAAACAATGCCGAACTATTCCCGTGAGATTCACTGAACGTGTCCACACAGCTGCGTCCCAGCTAAGGCACCTTCTTCTAGAGAAGGGAAAAACTGTTACGCCGTCAGGTCTATTGCCAACTCTTCTATCAACCCCAACCCATCCCAGAATAGAATTTAAAGTCCAGAATAAACTCTAGAGCTCTCCAGCAGAAGGTATCCCAGTGTCATAATCGAACCCTACTTCCTAGCTACTTGATGCCTCTTCGCTGAATATTGATCCTCAAATACACCGCCGCAGGAGCTTGATACAAAAGTTACATCATTTAAAGTCCGACGTAATTAAAGTCCCATCTGATGGCTCCAGAATTGACCCCACGAGACGACGTCGAGGAGAAGGTGACTGCAGACCGGCTTCAGGAGCCGCCGCGGGCCGCACAGCAGCTGCTCTGCCTCACGTCGGTCCAGCTGCGGACTCGCGATGTGGGCGCCGAGGCGCGCGGTTACGGGCAGCTTTTATTGCTAAATACAAGTTTGCGCTGTCCGTCGTAAAACCATGCGTTGTGAGAATTGGTCTTTCTCATACTCTGCACATTCTCATTTGCTAAATTTGCTAACATTACGAGACGTTATGTGAACTACTGTACCCAACACTACACAGTTCCAGTGCCGTGGTGCCCTCACGGACCCCGACACAGCAGCTCTCAGCCCCCATAGGGAAAGCTGTAAAGAAGTGACTCCCAAACTTTTGCAGGCTGGTGTCCCCTTGGCTCCCCAGTGAATTCCTAGCGCCCCTCCCCCCACAGACACATATGGAAACAAACACCTCTTTCTTGATATTTGGTATGCTGTAATTTCTTCCTCACTGCCCCCCCCAGATCTTTCGACAGCCCCCAGGGGGGCGGTACCGCCCACTTTGGGAACCACTGCGTGTAAAGCAACAAGCTGCCATCAAAGTCTCTTCTCCCTAGCTGTCAAATTTTACACCGCGTGGAGAAAATTTATTCAACTTGAAGACACGCCGGCGAAGTTTTTAAGTGAAATTTAAAAATTAGTTTCTCTTGATTGAGAAAAAACTCGTTTTGACTTTCTTTCATACCACCTATATAGTCAAATTTGTCGCTGAAACACTGTCATACGTCAATAATTTAGAAAAACTATCATCAACCTTATTTTTCAGCATCAATAAACTAGCCGTGTTAGAATGCTTAAAAGGCAGTGAGAATCATGGCTGCATTATTTTGATAATGATATGACTCAAACGAATGATGTAAATAAGACTTTGGAGGCACATATATCTCGTGGCGAAGCCTTTTGTATCTGCTGTTCAGAGATAGTGGAGATAGTGGTCACAGCATTTTACTCACCTTTGCTTATTTTCATAGACTTGAAATAGAGAACAAGGCATTCTTAAGCCGTTGTTTGCTTCTAAACATCCTGAAGTTACGCGCCCTATTTGATCAAGAACAATTACTCAAATGTGTACCTGGCGGCACCGCAAGACCATGCACAAAATGGTGGATCATAACCGATCTATTGCCTTGCTACAGTCCGTTTTGCTTCATTGTGTAATATTTTCTTTAAATGACACTGAATTTTTTTAGATTTTCAAGTGTTATACCGTATAACCTTTTCACTTTTCTATTATTTAGGAATAATTTTCTCTAACGATAGTGTGTGTTCAGCGAAATAATTGTACTCTTAATTGTGAAATCATAGAAAGTTAAGGAAATTTTAGTAAGCTCCCCGGACAAAATGTCAGTCACCTATTGCTTTTCGAGTTCCAGCTATTTACTACGATCATCAATCGGTTTTTAATGCTGTGACCGAAGTTTACGTTATGTGCAAGTGCTGGACAGGCACCAGTCTTTTTCAGACCTGGCAAGGTATAGACTTGTTTCTTAGTTGCTCCACAACGATACGACGAAAGCAAGACGTCTTGGAATAGTAAAAAGGAGCTATTTTATTTGACCGAGGTAAAGGACACGCAAGGAAAGGAAGAAGTGAAATTTGCTGATGTTTTGTGCGACACCGTTTTCCGGGTCTACCAACATGGAAACAGTCGGCTACATACGGCAATTCAAGGCAAAATTGGGTCGGAAGAAAGTTCTATCCAATAAGGACCGAGCCGTGGGTTCTGAATGGCTGACCGGAATTGCATCGCATCGGGATGGAACTACCGAGAAACCTCAATGATGGCCCTCCTCTTGCTGTTTCTGAACAAACTCTTCGTAGGGAAATCCACGCGCGATATAAGGAGCAGAATGGCTAGTCAACAATCACATTTATTCCTGCCCACGAGACCACACGTTTAAACTGGGCCAATGCACACGTACATTGAACTGTCGAGAAGAGGAGAAGCGTCGTGCCTCCGTAGCAACGATGCCCACCATCGTGTTCATCGAAGATTTCATGAAGCCTTCAGCGAAGCCTGTACACAAGAGGGGATAAAAAGAGGAGGGTCTGCCATGTTCTGGGGCTGTTTCAACTGCACAGAAGTGGATCTTCTGGTTGAGGTATCTCTTAAACTGAACCAGCATGGCTGTATCGAGCTGCTTATTTTCCCGAGTTCCTCAGAGTTTGTATTTTGTTTAACAGCAGGACATAGAGCTACGAAGACATAACATCATACAGATAGCTCAATCTAGTGATATTGAGTGGATTAGAGATAGTGTTATCATTTTGCTCTCAACTACAGAATTATGGTTAGTGCGGTTACACTTTTCAACCTTCTATTGGAGAGGGAAATGTGCCGGAAAATATACAGGATGGCCAAGACGTAACTGGCCTTCTTGTTGATGAGTAAATAGAGTACCATGTTATACGGTATCCTATTGAAATGAGGTATCCTAATTAAAATATGGTATTCAAATTGAAATGTGGTACCGTATTAAACCATGGTATATTAATTAAAAAGGTCAGTTACTTCTGGGCCACCATGTAGGTTTGGAGTTTCTTGAGTCTCTCGTGAATTACAGGCGAGTAGAACGCATATTGAGTGGGCAATGAAACGAACAAGAAGAAGAGATGAGTACAACCATTTATTCGGTATTCAGAAGCTCCCCTAAGATAAAACGATGACGACACTTCACGGCACCTAACGTGGCTCACTAAACACAGAACCTGAAAAACGCGTTGCAATTCTAAGGAAGTCTCTAGAACTGCCGCACTAAATTCCTCCGACTAATTTTACCAGAAAATATACGAAAAAAGAATTCGGATCAGCCCTGCAAACTGTTGCTACGCCGGGCAAACAACTTTGCTGAGCTGCGTGAGAAGCAAAGATCACGTTCAGATGAAAAGCAGGGAGGTTCTGAAGAGAGAGGCTATAATGAAAATCTGAGCTAATGGATATATTGAGCATGAATATCTGCATACCTCCAAAAATCAAGCGTATTTTGTCATTAAACGTAATAGAAAGCATCGAATCAGACATTTATAAGCATATTTGAACATCTCAAAAAGTTAAACTGCAATATTTTGTTTTTGATTTTGTAAGTATCAATTCTAATGAAATTTTGCAGAGTTGTGATTGTAGTAAGCTACCATTAACAGCGACTGAAAAGTAAAACAAAAATGTTCACATCCCTTACTGATATTCACAATGCGCAGTACACGCTCATTTTGATAAAATGTAGAGTGCCAGTCATGATTACTAATGTAGAACCGAACTTCATACCACCAAAACCAGACATGCAATATTCCATAAACTTAAAAGACTCTGGCAGCGCCCACTCCACCACCCCACGAAACATGGCGTAGGTGTGCGGGCGGCGGCATGTGTGCAGCGGACCCCAGAGCAGTGCCCCGCAGCACACCTACAGCCCCACCGCCCTTTATGCAGCACACCTACAGCCCCACCGCCCTTTATGCAGCACACCTACAGCCCCACCGCCCTTTATGCAGCACACCTACAGCCCCACCGCCCTTTATGCAGCACACCTACAGCCCCACCGCCCTTTATGCAGCACACCTACAGCCCCACCGCCCTTTATGCAGCACACCTACAGCCCCACCGCCCTTTATGCAGCACACCTACAGCCCCACCGCCCTTTATGCAGCACACCTACAGCCCCACCGCCCTTTATGCAGCACACCTACAGCCCCACCGCCCTTTATGCAGCACACCTACAGCCCCACCGCCCTTTATGCAGCACACCTACAGCCCCACCGCCCTTTATGCAGCACACCTACAGCCCCACCGCCCTTTTGGTAGTACACGTCCCACACTTCCGTCTTCCATTGTAATACGGTAATTATTTTCTGAGATTTCACACTAACTTCTCGATGAAATAGTAAAGTAATTCGTAATCAGTAATGTTTTACACTTGAGTACTTTACAAATAACGATAATTCTCGGCTCCGTCCTCACCTAAACGTCCAATTTTCTCTACATTAGAACAGCTTTCCTTCATCATTAAAAAGTAGCATTCATTGAAATCAATTACAAGAAAAACTTTAACGAGACCCAAAACACACTTTACTTGCAGGCATACAACAGGCGGCCAAGCAAATTTGCAAAGCCGATGAAGGAGCTGAACTTGGAACGCCTGACGTCATGACTGACCTGGTGCTTCAAAGCAGACTCATATTACCTGAATCACAATGACCACCATTGGCAGACTCACAGGTGCCCGAACTATAACGATAGCCGCAGAAAAATGTTGGTGCACCCGCCAAATAATCCAAGTTCTCGACGATGACAAATAAATGGAATAAATAATGTTACGGAAAGCGCTTCAAAATAGAGGTGATGTACCGATCAGCCATGGCGCGCAGCTCGTCAGACGTCGCTGTTCAAGTGGCCTACCCTGGCTTCTCGTGAGCCATGCTTCTCATGGGTTTGTTTTTCTTGACTGCAAGAATAATGCTTCGAATATTGAACAGGGGTAGAAAAGAGCAGCAGCTAGTTTAACGAATGCGTAAAATACAGTAAACTGATCAAACTATTTATGAGTTTGTATTGGGAATATTTTCACATACTTCATTAAAATTTCCAATTGTGTAATGTTTATATATGACTTGTGTTTGTGAAGATTTTCAATTTTCTTTTCTTTTCTTTCAGAAACAAGATCTGCCTGGCGACGAAGGGGCGCGAACGCTGCGATAGAAATGAAATCATTGAGATTTCCACGATCAGCTCGTTAAATCGAACTACTCTACTCGACGAAGAAAAAATTACAAAGCTGAAGGTCGTATTAATAGTTTAATTAAAGTGTTATTCAAATTGAAGAATCGATATGCTAAGGCATCTAAGTTGAAAGTCTAAGGCTAGAATCTAAGTATCCTTACGATATCTTTGCACAGACTAGAGGGCAAGTAGTCTACTAGAGGAGGTTCCTTTTTGTTATGTCTCCTACTAAGTTTCCGAACTTCAGGCGAAAGAATCCAGAATTTGGACAAGCATTGCATGGTCGGACGAGCAAGTGCGAACAATATTTGGTGCGCAAGAAAAGTCTGTTCAAGATGGACCCAAAAACCAAGATTCCTGCGGGAAATTTTCGTTTGCCTTCATAAATCAAGATCGGAAACTTAGTTGGAGACCTAATAGAAGTTGTCACGTTCACCCAAAGCTGAGGACATTTGATGGGAGCAGCAGCAGCACAAGACAACAAGACGCTCTGAGGCCGCACGGTTCGCTCTGGAAATGGGACGTCCAGGACCGGGACGGCACCACTAAGGTATAGACTTGCTTCTTAGTTGCTCCACAACGACCCGAACTAAGAAGAGGCTGCACTCCTTTTCATGTCCAAGCTCATTGAGAACACCAGAGTAAAACTATCTTCTCATTACTCAAGCAAAAATACAATCAATTAGACCACTTATTATCAGTTATTTTTAATATTACTTTATAAGAAATTTTATTCTTCAGTTCGTATTCAGAATTATAGCTTCAAGTTAATTCAAATTCATCCTGAATTCTGAAAGGACATCGCAACATGACTTTCGAGCCATGTGTCCAGCACAGCTACAGCTGCAGAGGAGCTCAACATTAATCGTTTTAATTCACACTAAAGCATGCGATGTTCGTACGTGGATTTGACATGGGAAAAGTTAAACGCAATTTTTATCAATGACTGATGGTAAAGATTTTTTACACATAAATAAAATACTGATAAACACGATCATAAGGTATACCATTTCAAATAGAATGAAACTTGAATATAATACAACGAATATAGCAGTTATTGAATCATGGGAAATTAATACGATTTATTTAGCTTAGCTTTAGGATCAAAACATTTCGAATATAGCATTACGTAGAAAGAATAGGAATGACCACACCACTTCCCCCAGATCAGCGTGCGCGCCTCTGGCAAGCGGTTAGACCCCCCAGGGAGCGACGGGAGGCCTCGCCCCGCGCCCCTGCCCCAGCGCATGGCCTCTAGGGGCGCTGGAGATGAGACCATCAGAGGGATTGGAATGTTATAGTATAGATCAATTCAATATATCTCTCGAGTCAAATATTTTGAATGAATTCGAAAACTAGACACAACTTGCAGTTGGACGTAGCAACAATTTCACAGTCAGACTCTGATTTAAAAAACTTAAGTCTACATAAAAATCGGAGCGCACTCCCCCACAACCGCTCTTAAGTCATCCTGGGGAATTCAAAAGCAAATTTACACATTATGAAGACAAAGTCTGTTCAAATAAAGACTTGGAATTTAGTTACAACGCTCGAATTCAGAGAAATTGAGTCACCCGTCAACACAATGCCATCCAGTTACTCTGCCCGAGACTTCTTACAACTCTGATTACAAACTCGTGCAGAGCTTTGAAAGTAACACGTTTTCTCAATATTTTTGCGAAACGTAGGAGGATATTGTGGACGAACGCGTGTTCAAAAACTTTGCTCTAAAGTTGGCAACATTCTTACGGAAACGCGAGTTTTGGTTGAGCGGAGCTGCAGAGGTCTGGTCCCAGTGCCGCGAGGGGCGTGTGTTCTACACAGGTCCGGCACATCAGCGAGTAAAATTAAAAGTTGATAAAACAATGAAAATATAGATGCTGCTCGTTTTGTGATTTGCACAAGTCGTTGTTTGATAAACAAGGAGTTTTGAAAAGTGTAGAGGAAGATATGCTTCAGTAGAGCTGCAGAAACAAGAGCCCGATGCTGATCCTGCACACTGTGCCAACTCTCGTTGTCCGTCGGTTTTTGCTCTTTATACCTCAAATTAGGCCTCCCGTTCTCACAACCTGTCCTGCGTGACACGTACTACGTAGAGTCGTCCTTCCCTGCCATCCTCAAAATCCAATCTTGGTCTCCGAAGACTTTTTCCTTTTCCCTTACCTAAAAATGACCCAAAAAAGGACGTCGGTTCCGAAGTGGAGAAGAAATTTGACTGGCACTTTCTGGAAACGAGCTCGCATGATCGTTGCTAAAAGGACAGAAACCAAATGGTGGCGGGTTGCATGTAAACAGAAGTGAATACTTCGATGAAATTTCCTAATTCATATCCTGAAATAACGATCGAATGAATGATTGTCAGTTTTATAGCTCGAAATAAGTATGAATAACGAGACGTTACAGTGAGATGGGGACGAGACCGGAGGGGCTGGGAGACATTCGAAGGAACCTTGCTGACGCCGTAAGCCATTTGGCGAGATATTGAAGAGCTTGCAGTCCGAATAGGAAAGGTAAAAGTGTAAAAATAAGTCAATTACTATTTGATCACTTAGCAATTCATGAATTAAATACAAATACGAAAAAGGAAAATAGATATCACAGAGAAATCTCGACTGAGACTCGTGGGCCCAAAATAGTTCCTGACCAAACTTTCCAAAGTTGAAAAGCTATAATTAAATGTATTTATACTTTTAGAAAAAGCTATCTCAGGTGGAATGCAAGTTTAAAAATAGTAATTCCCATCCATATTTCAATCAGTATCTCAAATGCGTTAGAGAGTTTCTCAGTCATTTAATTCATAGTTCACAAACATACTCTCAGGTCGTGACGAATTAATTAAGCCATCTGACGCTCGTGGAGGCCGAGTTCGAGCGCAGGAGGTGCGGAGGAGGACCACAGCACCAGCAGAGGAGTGAAAACTTGGGACGCGCCCAGGGAACACGTCAAGTGTGTCGGGTAAATGCCATCATACATGATACTCCTGTGGACTGTCTACAGCGCACTCATCGTTTACTACTTACCTGTATAGGACGATAAGTGGTCAATGATAACCAAAGTAATACAAGTGGTCAATGATAACCAAAGTAATACAAGTGGTCAATGATAACCAAAGTAATACAAGTGGTCAATGATAACCAAAGTAATACAAGTGGTCAATGATAACCAAAGTAATACAAGTGGTCAATGATAACCAAAGTAATACAAGTGGTCAATGATAACCAAAGTAATACAAGTGGTCAATGATAACCAAAGTAATACAAGTGGTCAATGATAACCAAAGTAATACAAGTGGTCAATGATAACCAAAGTAATACAAGTGGTCAATGATAACCAAAGTAATACAAGTGGTCAATGATAACCAAAGTAATACAAGTGGTCAATGATAACCAAAGTAATACAAGTGGTCAATGATAACCAAAGTAATACAAGTGGTCAATGATAACCAAAGTAATACAAGTGGTCAATGATAACCAAAGTAATACAAGTGGTCAATGATAACCAAAGTAATACAAGTGGTCAATGATAACCAAAGTAATACAAGTGGTCAATGATAACCAAAGTAATACAAGTGGTCAATGGTAACCAAAGTAATACAAGTGGTCAATGATAACCAAAGTAATACAAGTGGTCAGTGGTAACCAAAGTAATACAAGTGGTCAATGGTAACCAGAGTAATACAAGTGGTCAGTGGTAACCAGAGTAATACAAGTGGTCAGTGGTAACCAGAGTAATACAAGTGGTCAATGGTAACCAGAGTAATATAAGTGGTCAATGGTAACCAAAGTAAATCTGACACCAAAATCCGGAATGTGGCCGCGCACTCTCAGGGAACTTGAGCTCACGTAACACTATCTCGCCAAGCAGAGGAGGTGCCTGACATTAATTATACATCGTCTGTGGAGAACTAATTTTTCTAAAGATCTTTCGGTATCAGTAGAGAGCCTAACTTTCTTTTCCGCCGCCTGACAGCACCTGAGCCAGTGTGCGCCTCTCTTATGAGCACAAACAAACATCACGCTGAATTTCAGATAAAATTATGCAATTTAAGTGCTCTAGTGCCTACCTTCACGAGATAAATATCATCTATAAAATATTTTACCGTTCATAGATATTTTGTCAGTGACAACTATAAGCTAGTGGAATAAATGTATGTATTTGTAAACTTAACAAACTGAATTTTTAATGAAGTATTCGAAGGTTTCAAGTCGGCGATAACGAAGTCGTTTTATTCTAGTAATTACGGAGTGCGCGTCTCTCACAACTCACAAGTGTGGAGTGCTCGTCTCTCACGACTCTCAAGTGTGGAGTGCCCGTCTCTCACGACTCACAAGTGTGGAGTGCCCGTCTCTCACGACTCACAAGTGTGGAGTGCTCGTCTCTCACGACTCACAATAGTCGCCCCGACTCCGGCTCGAAGAGTAACGCCTCTACTTAATCTATTGTGCGACTGGAAGGCGCCTCGAAGGCCATCCCAACAGAGGTGTTCAGTTTACGAGAATACAAATTAAATTCTTAAATTTAGTTACGCGCTCGAAGCTCGAAAGTTGGCATAGCAGTTAGCGATTGATTGTAGAAAAATAGCGTCATTTTGAAGCTTTTGAAGCAATGCGTCCAGAGGCTGATATGCTGCTGTGTTCTTCTGCGGGCTTTCATAAGCGAAGCATTTCAAAAATAGTAACTATAATTTACCTTAAGGAGTAATTTTGACACTGTAGCTGCAACAACATATGCATGTGTAGAAGTATACAAATTTTAGACGATATATCACATAAGAACGTAGAGACCATCGTGTGTCGCAGCTCGACCCTAAGATTTTCTACATCAAATGAATTTTCTGATCATTGGCGCAAGGCGCACGCACCATCGCCCGCCTCAGAGAGCAGAGAGCTTCAAGAAGTAAAGAGCAGCTCATCAAGTAAGTCTAGAGTACAAGTACAGCGACCTCAACAAATTAATGAATCAATTCAGTGATGAAAAAGCAAGAAACAAGCGGTAAGAGCAGCAAAGCGTTCGTAGACCTCTTTAGAAATTGATCGCCAAAGAAGTAAAACCAGAAATTGCTAACACAGAACTGTTGATGCCACTACTGTATTTCCCGCCCGTCATCGCGAGATCGCGAGAGTGGAAATTTGAATGTGGCAGTTACAATAAACGCTGCAGCAACAACTGTAATCTTGCAAACAATATCGTACCCCAATTAACTAGGTAAAATTACTGCAATACTTCCGCAGCCACAATCAAAGCATGAAAAACAACAGGATGAGTCGAGTCAGGTCGGCGAGGTGGAGGTCATAACTCGCTCATGTGAGCAGTGTCAGGCGACTTCCGTACACGCGTCCTCATCACGTGACTATTCGAGCTGAGTGTGAACGGAAACTGTACAATGCATTGAGTTTTTTATTGCCCCGTGGTATAGACACTGTTCACTCAACTACAGAGGCTGCGACAGCTGCTTACTAATTAACTGAACGAATAAAACGAGCATCAGAAGGAAGAGTATCACGAAAACGGATCAAACATTTGTAAATGAGGCTATGCGTTTACATACATCTCACGGTAAGTTTTTCTATCACTAAGTTGATGACTGATAAACATCAACCAATAAAGCATGAGCACGAGACCACCTAGGTTCAGCCACCACAGGCTGTGCGTGGTGCTGTACAGGCCCACACGCTCAGGCGGTTGCCGCGCTGACACCGCAGTGCTGAGAGGGCCTTCGAACACCTTGTAGCGGTCCCACGCGCTAATTGTAAACCCTTCTTTGGCAACGATGATATGAACAAATTAACGGAAACCTTTCAAGCAAAGAAGCAAGAAATCTGTCTGGAAATCCTTATTTAATTTTGGAAAAAAAGTTGTACATTTTGTAGGAGTAAAATTTAGTTGATTGCAAGCATATCCTACCAAGTAGGACGAACGAACAGATCGTAAGAACTGATTATCGACGAGCCAAAAATCAGGTATGCTCATTTCACACGAAAAAACAGTAAAGGAATTAAAGATGCTGGCAGGTCATTAAACCTTCACCATTTGCACGATGGCATACTTTTCGGCCTCGTTGAAACCAAGAATGCTAACTATGGCCCTAAGATGGCCTTTGGCGTTGTCCTTGTCGGTGAGGAAATAGTAGATGGCAGACTTGAGGAACTGGAGGGTGACGCCGGGGTCGATGTTGTTGCGGGGGTTGTCGAGGGGCTCGGGAGGGGCGGCTTTGTTCGCCTCCGCCTTCTGCGCCTGCTGCGATGAACGAACAAGAGCATGATTAAGGGCAAGCAAGAGCATGTAAGGGCTTAGATTAGGGGCAAGCAAGAGCATGTAAGGGCGTAGATTAGGATCAAGAAGGGTTAAAACTTAAGCTCAATTTGTCACAGTACAAAGTAAGTGGTACGAGAGAAAACAGAAGGAAAGAGGTGAAATACGGTTAACAAGAATGCGTACAAACCACAAACTGAGCCAATCAAGAAGTCGGAAGCAATAATGATGTTCGTGGAGGAAAAAAGGATTGAGAACACAATGAGGAATGCTAGAACTAGAATACACAAGTATGTGAGTGTACGAATGTTACATGATAGGAAGATTGAAGTTGGGAGAGCCTTAGTAATGTCAAATGAAATTTCAGGGGCCAGAGCTCAAGTAGAACTGAGTTTCGGCGAATGATGAAGAGCGTGCATGCAATCAAATGTATTGCAACCCTTTTTAGAAACTTTAACATGTTCGCCGCCACTTGGCGCACATGTGCATTAAGTGGTGTTTTGATAATTTCAGCTCGACCGTTATATAACTACGTTTGAATTGAGGAACCAACTTAATCAACGAACCTAACATTCTTGGGGGCAGCGAATATGTTAGATAATTCGAAGAGAACTATCACCGAGGGAAACTTTCATTACATCCGAGATTTCACGACAAAGATTGTATCTACTCTCACACACGAATATAACTTCATGAAAAAAGAGAGCTCTTCATAAAAACTTTCTTCACTGCTATCATTAAATTGAGTCGTAGAGTGATTTCTTTCTAGTATTCAAAGCTATAAAAATCAGTAGCTTCAATAAAAATCTTTGAAACCCATAGAGGAAACTGAGACCGAATTAAAGTGAAACAATTGGCTATTGAAGACATTAGGGCTGTGACCGTTGCGAGACTTTCTCTGGGAACACGCTAGTGAGAGCGTTTTGTGCTGTGCGTTGTGTATTGTGTTGTGTATTGTGTTGTGCGTTGAGTGTTGTGTGTCGTGATGTGCGTTGTGTATTGTGTTGTGCGTTGAGTGTTGTGTGTCGTGATGTGCGTTGTGTATTGTGTTGTGCGTTGAGTGTTGTGTGTCGTGATGTGCGTTGTGTATTGTGTTGTGCGTTGAGTGTTGTGTGTCGTGATGTGCGTTGTGTATTGTGTTGTGCGTTGAGTGTTGTGTGTCGTGATGTGCGTTGTGTATTGTGTTGTGTGTTGTGTGTCGTGGTGTGCGTTGTGTGCTGCACATTGTGACGTACGCGGAAGGCTCGGCGTGAGGGGATGGCCTGAGAGATGACAGAGCAGCACCAAGACGCTGCTGCTCAGTGTCGACTTTTGAAGGACTTCTAATTCTTGGTTGACTTGGTAAGACCTCATGTGAAAATGGCGAAATAATTTTGTAGATGATGTTTTTCAAATAACTGCACTAAATTCTGAAGTGAAATATAAATACAGCATTTGCATACTTTGATCAGTTGTACATATATATACCCTTCGAATATAGAATCAGCGCCATTCTAACATTGCACCAAGGATTTCGTCCATTCCGCTGTCACCAGTAAACTACTCGCGATCGTTGGGACGCTATGAACAGAAAAAATATGTCACATGCGAAAGAAAAGCAAAGCAAAAAAGAAAACGCTTTTTATCTTCTCGCTGCTGCTCTTATTTTTCTTAATAAAGACGTGATGACGTTAAGGAGTTAAGAAGTGCTACTGAAGGTGAAAAAATAAGCCTAGAGGTCAGAGGCCGCTATGACCACCTTCAGCTTGCGAAGTTCATCCTGAGTGTGAGCGAGCTCCCTCATGAGCCCCTTGACGGTGCCCTCGGCTCCCCTCACGCCTCCCTCGCAGGGCTCCCCCCCCTCGGGGGGCGGCAGGCCGTCCCTAGACCCGCTCCCACTGCTCGTACACTGCAAAAGTGAACATTTACGTAATGCCTGAGAAACATTAGGATTTACTTGTAAAGCAGATATTTACGTATGCCAGAGGCAGATCATGATTCGCTTGTAAAGTAAAGATTTACGTCATGCCCGAGGCAGATCATGATTCGCTTGTAAAGTAAAGATTTACGTATGCCA
>VOMN01091856.1:0-14818 GCA_014899125.1 Orchestia grillus
GAACCCTCAACATAGACTTAATTTTTTGAGTATATATATTCAAAAAACGAACCGTTATTTCCAAACTAGTTTCTTTCATAAAAAACAACTGCGGGCTTAGGTATGAAACATAACAGTGGAATAAGTTTTAACTTTAAGTACAGTTCAATATCTTGTCTTGTAGATAGGGCTTTAATATTTCCTCAACGTATGAAGCTTTTACAAGGCTAATGGAACACTTGAGGCCCTACTCCTGTAGAAATTTATTTCCTTTGTCCTTTGTTGAGAAACTTTTGCGCAAAAGAACTGACTACAACCGAGAAGGGAAATCTGCTAATTTTAATGCTCTGAAGAAAATAGTGTATCTTTCGGTTCCATACATGTCTAGCTTTCAAAATAACTGTGCATATAATGAACTAAAAAGTTTCGTGTCCGAATACTACCCACAAGTTAACCTCAGAATAATTTTTTGCAATAACTTCTCCGTTTATAGTTTTTTTCCGGACTACTGACAGAATGCCTGTGCTGCTGCAGAGTTACGTCGTGTATGAACATACGTGTAGGCAGTGTTGTGCTGAGGGTTGTGGGGAGATGACCCCCACTCTGCGACGCGCATAACAGAGCGTAGGAGAATTTCTGTGCGTACCGGTAGGGCATGTGCAAGACCTCCAAAGAGTAGTATTAGAGATCATGCCCTGGAAGCTGGTCCCCCTATTTATAATGATAGTTTTGAAATTATAGGTTCTAGCTGTGGACAGGATATCAGATTGCTAGAGAGTGTTTATATTCATCAACGTAAGCCAATTTTAAATGATTTGGACCAATCTGTACCTCATAATATTATTGATTATGACTATAGGTTTTATAAAATTATAAAATTATCTATTTCTTATATTTTTTTTTTGTTTAAACATTTTATCAGCTGAAACATTTCTCAATCATAGTACGTACAAGCAATGTTTTATTTATTATTACTTCCAGACACTGATGATGAGCGTACAATTGCCTGAAATCTCCTTACTTTTAATTCATATCAATTTCATTAGACATGTTCATACTCACCTCGGTTTTACTAGTCTTTTGTAATTTCTATGTTAATACAATGTTGTGTATTTTTAAAATTACCGTGACAGTCGTTGTTCTGAAACAATTTATAATACATACATAAAACAGAATGAAGTTAGTTTCCAAAACTGGCGTTTATCATAGCGTTGAGGTGGCAGTGCCGGCATACCAAAGGGTCCCCGCCCCTCCCTCGCGCTACTCTCAGCTGGTCCGTGCATGGCAGACTCGACAACCGAGACAACTATTTCATGTCCAAAATAAATGAGGCTTCAACAGTGGTGCTCAGGTGCGCCAACATTGGAGAACATTACAGTGCGCTTTACGTGCTGGCCCTCAATATTCAGGGCACAGCTTCGCGGTAATTTCCGGGCCTGCAGCCGTCGCGTGCGTCGCCTTTACGACCGTTGTAACTCGCGGTGCACGGCCGCCGCGCCAACTTACTCGTCAATTTTGCGAGCCCAAAACGGGCTGCAAATATGCCTAAGGGAGCCCCAAATCTGCTGATTTTTTTATAGCGCAGCTCGCTGCTCAAATGAAGACCACACGGGTAGGGTAAAGTATAGCAAACATTCCACGAGCCGATTAGTGAGCAGAGTGGGGAATGTGGCAGTAAGTCGAGGTTCTCGGGGCAGTAAATGTACGGGATCTTAAGGAAAAAGTGCTACAAATTTTCCACCAACCAGAGAGAGGCCAACTTTACACTTTTGCTTCTATTAAACTTTGAATTTTTGTTTTGGAGACATAAGCTGTTTAATGCTTGAATGGAAAAAATTTAAAACCAAAATTACCCATAAATAATGTATACAAACATTTACTGTAAAGAAATTGTTCAAAGTTTCCAAGACTCA
Source organism: Orchestia grillus (assembly GCA_014899125.1). NCBI lineage: Eukaryota > Metazoa > Arthropoda > Malacostraca > Amphipoda > Talitridae > Orchestia > Orchestia grillus. Next base: position 1,893 of record VOMN01091856.1, read on the forward strand.
TATCGATGCACTTGTTACATCTTCGGCTTCAGGACTGCCGTATGTTGTGAATAAGGCCTCGTATTTCAGAAATATCGCTAGAAGCCGCTGCAATTCTTGCCACAAGATCTTACTCTGATCCCACAAGTGTTGAATAAACAAGGCTTTTCATTTGTCCCTAAAGAAAGAAATCGATAATTGTTGGGTGGTAGAAACTTTGAATAATTTCATTATAAATAAATACATGAATAAACATATGGAGTGTCTGGAGACACAAGTAATTGCTCATTTAAAATCTATTTTTTAACGAAAGTCTAGCATGCTAACATTCTCAAAACTTCAACAGAACCCAAATTCTAGATAACAAAATGACATCGTAAAAAAGCACTGAATTTGACGAGTAAACGTCTTCATATACGCTAAAGTCCTATACGGTACGTGACAAAAATAGTCAATCATTTCTGGGGAACAACTTTCAAATGATAATTCTGGTATTTTTCCGGTCAAATTGTATCTGATTTTCAGGAATAACATTCGAGACACTTCGGAGAAGAAAAATTAAATCCGCTCGGCATGAAATTAGACGGTTCGAGACTGATGACTCATCGAAGAATACACTCATCTGAAGAACATCGTGACGAAAGTCAAAAAAGTCAAAGAAGTCTCAGAATCTACTGAAGTGAATAGTTCAGTTTCATTCTCAAGGAATATAGTGCAGAAAGATTTCTACATAGATTTATCTGTCCCATTCTACCGTTCGTTCGATTATTCATTAGTCGTTAGTATAAGAATACGGCTCAACTGTTTACTGACTAACTCATCGACTTTTGATGAAAAGGATTAGAAATAAGCCCATTATGACTCACAAAAAGTTGAAATCAGATCTGGAAGCTCCGGTTCACGAGTGAGTGAAAGAACCATCAGCAGAGACCATCAGAGCAATGGGAACGAGAAGTTCCGCTCCCCGTAACGCTCCCACGCTGGTCAAAAACCAAAATGCAAATCTAAGCTTTGCGAAAGAGCACCTGGAGAAAACAGATACATTTTGCAAAACTGTTTGCAAGATTGAACTGTTTTGCGTTTATTCCGCTCACCATGTATAGAGGACACAAGGAAGTGCCCATGAGCAGCACAATACCTTCCGAACCGATTAGCACGGAGACGGCAGTACAGTGGCGTGGTGTTGTTGCACAGCACGTGGCACTGGTGCACTTCATATTACTGATGGGATGGTTAATGCAATGTACAATCAAATATTGAAGAGTTTCTTTTCAGGGCGAACCGTCCATTCCAAAAACACAAATGGATGCAAGAGAACGGCCCTAAACACAAGGCAAAATTAAGATCCGGATGGCATACGAAGAACAAAATCAAGGTTCTTCCTTGGCTAAATTAATCCTCATACATCAATTTCAACGAACATATTTGAGATAATCTGAAGAAGAAGGTCCAACAGAGAAATCAGATGAATCTTGAAAAAACTGAAGAAAATGTGCGTAGAAGAATGGGCTCATATACCATTATAAGTCAGGCAAACGCCTAATTTCATCATATGAAAACCATCTCCGAGCGGTAATTTCCAACAAAGGTTTTAAAGCTAAACATCAAGTGCAGTAAACTTTTCGTTAAATACTTCTGTCATTTGCCATATAAGCCTTGAGCACTTATGAAACCATATTGTTGTAAATAGAGAAATTTTGAAATTTTATTTAATATTTTCACTCTTGATTATAAAATGTTTGTTCTGTCTGAGTTCTATGGATGTTGGCTAGTTAGAACTTCTGTCTGTTATCGCACTGAAAACCAAACCGGTTGATGTACCCTCCTAGACCACGTAGATGGTTTTAGAATTTTCTAGAAAATGGAAGAACAAAATTTTTTTCATTTTTAACATGCTAGTGGAATCGAATTGAGTCACTCGAGGATTGTAAAACTTTGTTACCAGTACTTTTTTGTCACCTTGTATTTTCCTTTCATTTGTTAATTGAAGAATTTCAAATTAATTTTTGCTCACTAAACATTATATATATAATATATGTGATCAATCTTTTCCTTTCTTATGTAAGACCCAAAATTCTCCAAGGTTTTCCGAAATATGTTGAATAGCGAAAAATATAAATTATTTAGTATGTTACAAATACTTATTTGACGCATTGTAGACAACGTATAAAACCAATTTTTAGAAAACTTCTAGCATTAATAGTTTGTAAAACGAATTAATATAAATGAGCTTTTTTAGGCCTCTTGTATAGAAAGTGTCCCTAAAAAGTTTACAATACGCCATTAAAATTGTAATTTTATTTGTTTATAACCGAGGCAAATGAAACATCTAATGATTCCAAAAAATGTATTTAAACAACGATGGAAACAATCAGGAAAATGAAGTGAAATAATTGAGTCGTTTGATACAAAAAATATAAAAATTAAGAACTCAGAAGTTTGAAACACATTCATTTAATTGTTGCTCAACATTTTGTTGCATAACCCTTGTTGCTAATTACAGAATGTAGACACTTAGATTTATCTTCCACAACATCTTACATGTGTTTGAGGTAATATTATTCCATTCTTCGATGCAAAGTTTCTTTAATTTAGTCAGGTTTGACGGTGCTCTTTTATGGATTCTTAATTTCAATTCCTTCTATAAATTCTGCATAGAGTTTAGGTCTGGGGATTGCCGAGGCCAATTTAGAACATTTACTCCATTTGAATTAAACCTATTTTGGGTTAGCTTGCCTTATGTTTTGGATTTGTTTCTTGCTGGAAAATTCAATTTGGTTTTAATTTCAGTAAATGCGTGTTTGCCCTTAAATTTCTCTCCAAAATACTTCTGTAATGTGTTCCGTGCATTCTTCCTTCAATTATTGGAACTTTTCCAGTGCCTCTGGCTCTAAAACAACCCCAGATCATGATTGAGACACCTCCAAATAGTGTTTTTTGGTAGGTTTTCAGAACCTTGTTTTTTCCAAATTTTTAATACTGCATTGCTGCCAAACAATTCTATTTTCGTCTTATCCGACCAAAGTAAATTGTTCCAAAACTTCACAGACTTATTCACAAACTCCTTTGCGAAATTCAGTCTATCACCATCATATTTCCTTTTCAGAAGGGGAGATTTTCTTGGAGATCTAAAGAATATATCGAGATGACGAAGTGATCGACTAATTGGGTCCTTATCAATTTAAACTCCTGTTCTTTCTAAATCTTAAGGTTCATTAAGAGTAACTTTGAGTGGAAAAATGATCTTTCTTGTTAATAATGTTAATACACGTGCGGTTATTTTACGAGGACTACCAGATCTTGCCAGATGAAGCGTGCAATTGTGAGACTTCTAGGGACGAATTATCGTTCCAACGGAACTCAATGGAACCCATTAACTGTTAGATATTCCATAGCCAAGTCTACTTTCATGAAGACTTACAATACGTTTTAGAATATCATGATCAACATGTTTCAGATTCTCCATGCCGTGAATGTTCACACGATGCTCATCAGATACAAAACGATGCAATACCTATACTTGAGCCGATATTAGGTGCCTATCGCGTTAAAAACGTTCAGCTAATGTTACCTTGCACAATATTTGTGTAAAAATACTAAAAGTCAAAATGCGTTTTAAACTTTTGCGTTCCTAATTTTGATATTTTTTGATATTTTTAATTGTTATTTCATTTTCTGATTGTTTCCAATATTGTTAAAATACATGTTCTGTGAGCAGTAAAAGTTTCATTTACCTTTGATGATTATAACTACTTAAAATGGCATTTTTAATTCGGTATTGTAGACTTTTGCGGAACACTGTATTTATATGCATACAAGTTTACAAAAAGTGAAGTACTTTCTCCACAGATATACATATTTTGCTGCACTTCTTCAGTAGGCCACGTCTCGCATTCGTGCTTCACTCCTTCACTAGGAGACGCGTTAAGTCGAACACGTTCCTCGCTTAGAATGTGTTTAACTTTGACTTTGCCTAGAAAGTCGAACCTTATGCCTGAAATGCCTGGAATATTTGGAATCCCATGTTTGGTGCCCGGAATATTTACAACGCCTCACCGAAAACTGTTCGCACTTCCTTTCATCAATTTGTGGACAGTTTGCATTGTACGCTTCCATTCACGCCGGGTCATCTCCAAAGATCAGTTCTATTCCAGTGTAAATTCACTGCAAATTTACTGATCATGATCAGCACTCTGCTCCTGAGGCGACCAGACCAGCTCCTCTTTTGACCCTGTATTTCGTAGCTCCAGGATGGCGCCAGCCGCACGACGTTTCACTTGATTCTTGCTTCTCAGGATTCCTAAAACTCTGTAAATTGTTTGAGCGTCTCGTGGGGCAAAGCTTTCTCCCACGTATAACTCACTCTTCTTTGTCTGGTGGGATTTTCAACTATCACTTTTTCAATCTTATGTTTCTTCAACCTACATCTGTTCACGTAGTTTTTCTCCACTTAATGTCTCTTCACCTAATTTGTCTTTACCTAATATCCGTCTACCTAATGCCTCTTTGAATAAAACTTATTCACAGAGTATCTCATCACCCAAAATCTGTTCTTCAACTATTGAAATGTTCACATAAAACCTCATTCCACGATTTTTCTTCCATAGGAGAAGCTTCCAACATCCAAAGTCATGGCTTTAAGCAAATTATAGATCTCAACTCAATTGCAGACTCCAGCCCAATTGGAGACTGCAATTACCGTATCCTAAATTACCTCACAAGGGCCACACAAGCGGTCTGACTCCGGCCCAGAGACTCCAAGTTTGAAATCTTGTCGCCATCTGCTTCGAGAACTCGACTTGCGTGAAGTGTTCATAGGTCTCTGCCATGACTGTGATCGCCAGCCTGTACCTCGTGCAATCTGGAGTGCAAGACCATCTCCTTCCGGCCTTCATTGAGGCTGGTGGCCCCACCCTTTCACTTTAATCGATCAGCCTATTTTGGCCTCGTGGGTTCCCGAGGTCACGCCTCTCTGACTTTCCAGCCAGCAACTGATGTGTACGACGCTATGTTTTTGGCAAACTTCACGAAAAGTTTTAAGAAAACTCTGCTCATTTACTTTAGCCGGCCTCTTTGTTGTGTTGATCCGCTCTTCGCCCTGAGGAAAATTGCTGCGCTAAAGTAAACTGTGCTCTCTAGAACGCTTAAATCAAGTTCTGCTTTCTTGCGGCCTTCCTTGTTTTAGAACAATATTTTCACAGCATCTCGGTGATCACCATTTCTGAAGGAAAACTTCCAGGATGAAATGTAGCCAGGTGTTGAAAAACTTGTGCACTGCCATAGACAGACGCTGATGAAGTCAAATTAGTCTTCATTTCACTAGTCGCTTCTAACTATTCCACTATTTTTATTCATTTTTACATAGATTCTATCTATTTTTCATACCGTTATTGTTGTAATGCATGTAAGAAGATTTTCTTTGGCTCATTCTCTGTTCACTCAGTAATATTGCCAAGCTCGAACAATTTTCATCTTTGAGTTTTTTGTGGACATAGTTTCCGTAAGTTTTTCAAAAGCCTTTGCTGCTTCCTTTTCATAAAATAAGATTAAAAAACCATTCAACTAATTTCTGAGGTCTGCATCTGCTTTATGAAAATAATGGCTCGGTTGACACCTTTATTAGACATGCTGTCAAATCACAACTTGTTCAAGCTCTCGTGAACGGTTGCGGCAAGTGGCTCAAGTCGACAACACAGTCCGCCAAATGTTTAATGCGTTCGTTCTGTTCTGGAAGGCTCGATGCAAAATTTTACTTCTGTTTTGTTCCTTGGTTAAGATCATAGCTCCCTATTTCTTTACACTCATAAAAATGATGAAAGAGTTTTTTAATACTATATCTCTGCTCCTGTGGTTAGGTCGGTGAAATATTTAAATTTGCTTTTCTTTTATTCCAATGGTTGGGGTTCGAACAGATATCAGATCGAACAGATGTCGCGAGGCGAGAATTATGGGAACTTATTGCGCTCCATGTTATTACTGTCCTCCAATTTACTAACTGCAATGGCTGCAAGGCGAGATCTTGTCACAGGCTCCGACAGGATACATTGAATACTCCTTGTAAATCATTCCCAACTTCATAAACTACGACCTTCGAAAATATTTTAGTAGGCTTATTTTTGTTTGATTTAATCTATGCTGGAGAACCCTTCACTGGCTAAATTGCCCGCCAATTCTTCTTATTGTATGTAGAGCGATTTTTTTCATCAAGTATGCTTGATGCATTAGCATAACTTGTAATGCTGTGTCAAGAACGATGTCTCTTTTTATTAATTTTTCAGAGTTTAAAATTTCAGCCCGAGATTGCCTGGGTGCTGACGTTACGTAATCGCAGTTCAGCTCAGATGTTTGAACGATTTCCCCAAATCTTGGTGTGAAGGTGGTGATGGAGGCTAATATTTCAACAGTAACCCTGAAGAGAAAATTAAGATCCGACAATTTTGCAATTTTCAGACCCTCGCATTGCCATTAGTGTGACCATTTCAAGCGAAGTCCCCACTGAGAGCACGTATCTTTATATGTGTCTGGAAGTGAATGTTCTTGTATGTATTTACCTGAAAATATGTATATTTGCATAGATCTAATTGAAGCACGAATACCGTATGTGTGCAGCTGAGAGCGCGTACATTCCCATCCATGTGCGTCAAAATGCAAACACGTCTTCTGACAAAATCTCAACTGAAAGCACGAATCTCAATCTTTTTTGTCAGAGACCGGGCATGGGACGGCCCAGACCTGGTCGATGGTCGATGCTACTCCGAGGATGTTGGCCTCGATTGAGCCTCTTCCTTTGATGGCCGCCATCACCGGTATCGGGTCCGATGACAAAAAATCTTCATTCGTTCAGACTGGATCGAAGAAATCGATAGATGGTAACAGGGCAGGATGTTCGTGTCGGTTTCTTGGGAGTAAAAAATTCATAACTTTCTTATCTTAAGGAAACTTCACACAGACTACTGTCAAAAATATCTCCGTCAGATTCCTGTGAGCTTAGCCTTCCATTTTTTGGAGGGGAGTTGGACTCGGTCAGCAGTTTTAAACTAGTTAGTGATACTTCAGTCAATGTTTCCTGCAGCAAGACAACGACACAGATCACCAATTTTACGCAATATTTGAAGCTGTAAAAATAGTAAAAACATTTCGAGATGAACAATGATAAGCCCACTGACAAGAGCACTCGGTGTGCCAGGTTGCAGTTAGGCCATCAGGTTACCTCGGCTCTAAATAGGTCTTAGGGACTCTTATCTTTGGCATCCACTTTGCTTCTTTCCATTCTCATGCCTTCTTCGCTGATTATTCTTCATCTTTTCTTCCTCGTCTTTTTTAATTAAGTGTTTCTATTCGTGATGAACGCTGTGTGGGAACACGCCTGTACACAAATTCTACGCTTTCAACAATCCATGCTAGATGGGCTCTCCTTTTCGCTCTCTTAAGATCGCCTTTGATGCAGCTAGAGAGCCTGAAGCTAGTCAGCTGATAATAACGTAAATAATAATGCAGGTGAAGCAACATTGTGCTCAGAGTATGCGCGGGTTCAGGGAAGAAATATTGAGGGCACCGTCGTCTGCACCCTCACTCTATTTCTCTTTTGCCTTCTGTGCTTATTTGCTGCTCTTTTCTTTTTAACTCATCATTGGTATATTCTTGAGACGTGCTTCATCTTGAATTTCGTCACTCAAGAGTCTCTTTTTCATACACAACAGTAAGATACAATTCTGAACCCCAGCATGATAATTCTTTCGCACTTTTGGGCGAAGACACGAGTTTTTTATGATACGCACATCAACTCTCGTAACATACTTTCGATAGAATAAGCACCAATTTTAAATACCTGAAACCTCAGTTCTTCTTTCGGTACGATGAAAAAAATTTACTCGGTGAAATATTGGGTATCTTCTCCACTGACGAACGCTGTTTCATTAGTTACCTTGTGACAATATAAAATGGCGTCACTCATGAAAATATTGGAGGCTCGTATCTTGAACATGTACAGTGTAGCCCATAAGTACGTTTTTTAAAACTATTATAACTATAAAACTTAAATGGTACAAAGATTTGGTTAATTCGGAATGAAAGAAGAAACTTCAAAGTTCAATGTATATTTATTTATTGAACAATAAAACACCTTTAACTATTGAATACAATATCTTTTATATATCATCCATTATTAGTCAAACATTGGCGTACTCTTTCAACTGTTCTGTTCATTGCTTTCAATAATGTCTCTAATGAAACGTTGTTGATCTCTTGAATGATTTTTTCCTTCAATTGCTGTAAAGTATCAGGCATTTCAGTGAACCCTTTTCCATTAAGTATCTCCAGAGGAAGAATTCAAAAGCATTTAGATCTGGTGATCGAGGCGGCCACGGTACGTCACCAAACCGAGGTTTGATATACCTACCGAGGATAATCTTAAGATGAATATATTGTAACTCTTGGAACAATAAATGCATTGATAAAGAAATTAAAATTGTTTCTTTCATTTTGAATTAACCAAGTCTCTTTAAGATTTTGAGTTTCATATCTATAATAATTTTAAAAAGATACCTTGCTTATGCGTCACCATGTATGTTCCTAATAAAATTATGATTCATTTTTAAAATTCTCGAAGTGATGGAGTTATGTACGTTGAGAGCAGTACAGGAGCCGTGACAGCGAGCTCCATGCGTCTCAGGGTACAGAATCAGCTTTTAGCTGATTGTTAGGAGCTCTCTGTGACGTCACGCACGTGTGAGCACGCTGGTCTCACAAGCCTCCTGTGGACCTTTTGTTGAGGTACACTAGTTCACTTGTGTTCAGGTACACTGGTTCACTTGTGTTCAGGTACACTAGTTCACTTGTGTTCAGGTACACTAGTTCACTTGTGTTCTGGTACACTAGTTTACTTGCGTTCAGGTACACTCCTTCACTTGCGTTCAGGTACACTCGTTCACTTGTATTCAGGTACACTAGTTCACTTGTGTTCAGGTACACCCCTTTACTTGCGTTCAGGTACACTCGTTCACTTGTGTTCAGGTACACTAGTTCACTTGTGTTCAGGTACACTCGTTCACTTGTGTTCAGGTACGCTAGTTCACTTGGGTTGAGGTATACTCGAGCGATGTGACCTCTCCAGTCGCCGGCCTCTCGAATGACGTCTATCATGAACTAACGAGCAATGTTTCTTGCAGTCATTTTTTGTATTCAAATCGGAAACTAACTGTTAAATGATCACCATTTTTGTAATTGGGCATTCAGTGATCAAACCTAGAACAATATTTACCTAATTCCAACATACGTTAGGTATTGCAACGCGTGCTTGCGTGCTTGCAAGTGTAGCTGAGCAAATATTGCTCCAACATTTGTGCTTCCAGTGTCCTATAGTGATAGAAAGAATGTAAACTTTTTTCATTTGGAAAACTTTGAAGCCTAGTCGCTTTAACGTCGAGCTCAAACTTCGTAAAGTTTCTGTGATATTGATCGTGCTCGTCCTGGTAGCATGCTGGCGATGTGCTGCGAAAGAGATGGGCTCTCAAAACCAAGCCCGAGCTTCCTGGCCTCTCTTACCTGTAAAAGGCTGGGGAATGGCCGTCCTTTAACTCATGCACCCTTAACCTTCGTATGCTGACCTCAGATCGATGTTTAGATGTGACCTTCGGTACAAAGGCTCCATTGAGGCTCACAGGACCGTCATCGAAAACGGACTAGTTCTTTTGTGGTCGTCCAGGACTGGGATCTTGTACGACCAGTCTTGATGTTAATGGGGGTCAATTTCTTAGTCCAGGCGAGCCATTCTGCGGCACAGGGAAAATTATGACTCGAATCAACTTTGCTAAAATACTTCTTACCTTCAAATGGAAGGCTACATAGTTACTTTTGCGACGCACTACACAGCCAAACGCTACACAGCAAAACACTACAGAGGCAAACGCTACCCAGACAAACGCTACACAGCCAAACGATACACAGCCAAATGCTATACAGCAAAACGCTACTCAGCCAAACGATACACAGCCAAATGNACGCCACACAGCCAAACGTTACACAGCAACTTGCCAACACAACAAGCAAATGTACCCAGTAATTCAAATATGGACATGTCTTCAGCTCCAGTAGCTGAGAGTCGCGTGACTTGAACATATTCAGTGACTTAGCAACGCACTGCTTAAGATTAACGATCGGACTCAACAATTTTTAGTTCTTTGATTGCATTTGAGTCAGTTGGCCTTGATATGGATGTGGAACATCGAATTCACCCCTGCCTTTGGTGTCTGGTCGTCCAGGTACAGATTGTGCACCTGTGATGTCAAGTGTACGAGTCAGCGACTCCAGTACGTAGTAGACCTTGTTGATAAAAACGAGAAGTGTAATGTATCTTTTCTGGCTTAGATAACCAGTTTGGTTTTCTAACTATATTGAGAGCTGGTCGGATACCGCCCTCAACCGCATACTTTTTGATTAACAGAAAAAGTTTTGCATTTTTTATGCAAAACCAAGTTTTCAGTCAATGTTCTCAAAGTTGAAACCTATAGGCCGTGAATATAGCTTGCATAAACATGGAATTTCAGTCGCTATAATCAGTGAGTTTCCAGCTCATCATCAGCTCTCGGGGCTGCAGGACACAGCCCTGAGTTTCTGTCGCACTAGCGGCCAAAAGCCGCGTCCTGAATGGGTCTAAAGTTCTTCAAAAAATTTCCCAAAACAAAGTTTATCAATTGAGATAGTAGATTCATTCATAGGAAGGTGGTTACAATAAAAGAATGGTAGACGCAGTAGGAGTGAGATTAAAACAAAAGGATAACAGTTGATGTAACAAGAAGACGGTGGTAGATGCAACAAGAGGACGAGGGTAGATACAACAAGAGGACGGCGGTAGATACAACAACAGGACGGTGTTAGATGCAACGAAAGGACGGTGGTAGATGCAACAAGAGGACAGTGATAGATGCTACTAGAAGACGTTGGTAGATGCAACAAGAAGACAGTGGTAGATGCTACAAGAGGACGGTGGTAGATGGAACAACAGGGCAGTGGTAGATGCAGCAAGAGGACGGAGGTAGATGGAACAACAGGACAGTGGTAGATGCAACAAGAGGACGGTGGTAGATGGAACAACAGGACAGTGGTAGATGCAACAAAAGGACTGTGGTAGATGGAACAAGAGGACGGTGGTAGATGTAACAAGAGGACGGTGGTAGATGCAACAAGAGGATGGATAATCCGTAAGACACTGGAAGCTGTGACACAATCTTCCACAATGTCGCTGGAAAGTCACTGCTCGAGCCATGTCTTGCTCAGACTGCAGCTCGCAGGTTCCTTGCGCCCAGGACTCGGTGGTACAACTTATTGAGGCAATCAGTCAAGGAGACTGAGGGAGATTCTGGGCTCTCTTCTTCAGAAGCCGAGTAGAGAATAGCTGAGAGACATCCCGAAGGAGCTTCTACTCGTATCGTACTTGCAGACTTTCCTGCTCCGAGAAATTGGTTAACTCTTAAACTGCAAGCAATGATAACTTTTCATTGCGCAGCCAAAGATCTTCACGGCGGAGCTCGAACATGATTTTTTCATCGGAACTCCTACCAATGAATTCACATCTCTGGAAAATGACTCGTAATAGAAAATGGTCTTTGTTCGAATGCTCGTTTTAAAGCAAGGCTTACGAGGGACCTGGCGAAAGCTGACCATCGAGACTCGTTGGGGCGGTGCTGGGCGAGTGTTGGAGACGAGCCAAGTGTTGAGGAGAGCACACCAGAGAGGCAGCACAAAAAGCGGCACTTGAAGAGAGATGCCTCGAAAGAGAGGAAAAGGAGAGGGAGTAGCGAGCTCTGTTGGTGAAATTAATAAAAACACAAATGTTCTCACAATTCTCCAAGTTAATATAGTATCGATATGAAGGGGAATTTTACGCGAAATATTGAGGACCGTGCAATTTATTTATTTACTATAATAGTTTAACATCGTTGAGTCACACTTAATCTCAAAATAGTTGAGAAAAATACAAATTTTCCCAGCATATCTCGAAAGATAAATAAATCTTGGGAGTATTTTCGTACACTTAAAGCAAATTTATACGTTGGCCATTCTTCGAAAATTTGGTGAGTTGGCCATCTGTCACATCATTTAAACTCGACTATGAATCGTACGAGTTAGTATTAATTAACACATTTCTTCACCATTTTCTCACGACATCACTTTCCATGCTCTCTAGCTAGCTCGACAAATAAGACCTCCGTTGGTAACTACTTGCGCAACAAAACTGTCTCCGACCGGGACGAATATCGAGGGGAGTGATCGAGAGACAATGCTGGGTACCATTACTGCAGGCTTGCGTACAGTCTATTTTTAATGGACACCCTCAGTCAATGGGCTATGCACAGAGGGTGTTAATGTGTTCATTTAATTCGACTCCTGTTTATGCTCGACCAGATGCGCCAGCTTTTGCCTCACGTCGTGATGCTTTGAAGCCATTGCACTAATTAAAATCTTACCTACGTTGTCCTCCCGACTTAACCAACTGAATTTTCCTTTCTTCGTGCCTTATCTACATTTCTGAGAGATTTTCCTGCAAGCTAATTCTGTTTCGAGCTCGTTTGTCTTGGGTTACATTTGAGTTTGTGCTTTACGTAATTAACTAGGCTCTGAAGACTTGGGCTGGAAACAAGAGACGTACCGCAGGAGGTGGGGCCTGGTCGTGAATGTTGTGGCGGCCGTACCCGGCCTGCAGCCTGGTGCTCGTACCACTCAACCTGGGCAGTGGAGTTGTAGGAATTGGAGAAATTATGGGAGTTGGGGGAGTTGTGAGAGTTGGGGGAGTTGGGAGACTTGGGAGAGTTGTGGGGATTGTGGGAATTGGAGGGGTTGTGAGGGTCGTGTGAGTTATGGAAGTTACGGGAGTTATGGGAGTTGCGGAAGTTGTGGGAGTTGTGAGAGTTGGGGGAGTTGTGGGAGTTGGGGGAGTTGTAGGATTTGGG